>JAEQBH010007130.1:0-254535 GCA_016808115.1 Tetrastigma voinierianum | reverse complement strand
TTATCATCCAGATTTGTGAGGTTCTCACCTTGCAGTTAATTTCATCATCACTCAGATCCAAGAAGTTCCGTTGTTGAATGACCCAAAATGTGCATTCCGAATTTGTTTTCTTCTTAATCACCCTCTCTCCATTACCCACACAAATACTCAAAGGCTTTCTTCTACCACTTACTTCTACTAAATATTCCCCATGGAAGACCTTCAAAATTTGAGAGTTTATCGGGTCTAAAGTTGGGGATCGAAGCTTTCTTCTGCCACTTGCTTCTTTTCCCAAATATTTATGGAAGACACCAAAATTTGAGGTTTATCGAGTTTTGAGTTGGGGATCGAAAGGTAGGGTTTGAGAGTGAGTATCTAAGTTAGGAATGTTATATATATATATATATATATATATATATATATATATATATATATATAGATAATGACATTTCAAAATATAAAAGGTTTTAGTATTGTTTCAATGACATTTTAAAAGCATCAAGGTTCAGCTTATACCTTATTTTTAATACACTTTCAACTATGACGTTTTTAATAAGAGCCATAAAATTTTAAAAAGTACACAAGATTATGACACTTCAAATTAAGTGACATTGTACATTCAATGATATTCGAATAATGACATTGTTTATAAAGCGTCATGAATGAAGTGTCATAAATATTAATTTTTGTAGTAGTGTTTTTTTCCACTATTATTGGCAGTGTTGTGCTGCCCATTTTTCACCCGGTGGTATCAAAGCAGCGCTGTGTGCATCAAAATCGGTTTAATGTTGAGAGTTTTCGTTTTTGATACCCATGTTTTCAAAATTTTCGGAAATGAGATTTTTGGTATGAAAAGGTTTAGATCCAGTGTTGTTCTTTATGTATATGGTCATGAGATGATCTAAGATGGTGAATATGAAGAAGAACAACTTGGAGATGAGTAAAATTCCCGAAGATTGGAATTTTTGCGGCTTTCCGTTCTTGGAAAGCCCGAGCGGCGTCGCAGCGTTCGTGTCAGCGTTGGCGTTGCGCACTCATAAATCTCGGCAACATTGCAGCATCACGGCGTTGGCGAACAGCGTAGTGGCGTTCGTTATCGAACTCAAAATGTCGCAACATTTCGATGTTGCAACATGGCGATGATGTGATGTGACATGATGTGGCGTGACAGTGATGTGATGTGATGTGACATGAAATGACTTGACGCGGCGGTTTGATTGAGCCTCCGTGTCGCGGCGTTAGTGATGACGTAAGGACGTGGCGACGGAGCGATGTGAAGGCGGCAGTGGGGTTTTGAACCCTCACAGCGTCGCGATGTTAGGGACTGTTGGTGCCTTGTTCATTTCGTTTCTTGTATGGTTTTGCGCGAAGTTTGAGCAGCATTCTTTCTTATGTGTGTTTGAGAAATAGAAATGTGCAAGTTAAAACTGAACCATTCATCTTTAAAATTTCTAGAATCATAGATTTCAAAAAACCATGTTGAAATTACCTAAGAGAAAATTTTGGACAAAAACATCCTTTTGGAAAAATTACGGTTCAAAAGTTGGATCGCGATAATGGTTCAAGGAGTTGAACCAGTTGAAGAAATAAATTGAATCGGGTTCATGATTCAAGATGTTGAATCAGATTTGTTCAAGTGTTGAATAAGAGGTTGTGTTGAAGTGTTGAATGGGTGGATGTAGGATAAATTTAGTTCAAGTGTTGAATTGAGGTCATTGTTCAAATGTTAAACAAAACAAAATGGATCAATTTTATTTCAAGTGTTGAAAAACCTTTGATGTGCTTTTCAAATCATAGGGTACCATTACCTTCAACTTTCAATGGATTGCATTAGAAATGCATGTTTAAGGGTGTATGTTAGCATGATGGATGATTATGGACTTTGCCAATGGGAGTTGAGCATGTATTGATTATTATTTCCTTTTAGATAAATAGGGCCTATGTGTCCCTGCCTCTCTTTAATTTCTCTATGTACTTCTCTTCTCATCTAAATCCCCCTCAAATGTAACTTTAGGTTATTCTTATTAAATGTATATAATTAGATTACACAGGATTAGGATAAGTTGGTGAAAGTGCAAAAGGAGAAAGAAGTATGAAGAAGGAACCAAAAAAGAAGACCTTGAAGATTGTAAATTTGATTTATTTTAAAGGGTTGTAATAATGATGCATGTCCCTAGGTTTGACCTAGTCAATTCCATTATGTCTCATGGAATTGATCTTAGAATGTCTATAATCATACCACCATGAATTAAATAACTATCATATAATTTCATAGAGATGAATGGATCATGCATGCTAATGATAAAGATGAGACTTAACTAAAGAAAACCCTCCATTATTAATATTAAGGCTAAAGTCTTCTACTAATATGGTGAACTAGAGTTCCTTTTTGGAGATTGAGTTGTTTGATGGCAGCTTTCCTGCAGAACATATTTCTATCCATGAAATGAGTTTTTCTGATTGGTAGGTTATGGCCTTAACTAGACTCATTAGCTTGTTGGGAGTAGCTTGAGGTTGATGTTGGATAGAGGCGGTGGGTCGATTATACATAAAGATGTACACATATCATGAGATGGTAACTTGATGATAGTGCTGATGTGATTGATAACACTAGATTCGATAGTTGCATCGCATTGCAAATTGGAATAAATATTGATTCAAGATGGCTTGTTGGGTTAACCCTAAGGTTACTTGAAGTGATATTGGATTCCTTAATTGTGTACGAATGCAATTGGTATGATCAAGGATATCTACCTTTTTTACCCGAGATAGCTTGTTGGGCTAACCGCAAGGTGATTCTTGGTGATATTGGATATCGACCCACTAGGAGAACCTCCGTATAGGTTCTCTCGGATCGATAATTGGTATGGATTTGCGATAAAATGGTAGAGCCATAATGGTTATGACCATAATAATTATGCATTTTAAGTACAATCTAACATAATCTTTTTACATCTGGGTTGTGAAGAATCGAAACATGTCGACCATTGGCAGACTACGATCCATACTAGATGCCAAAAATTGGCTAGGGATCAATTTCATGGAATTTGGGCGAGGAACGAGAATTGTTCTCGAGCGAAAAGATAACTATGTCCTTGATACCCCACTCTCAATGTCCCCATATGTTGGAGACCAGATAACATATTAGAAGCACCTGGATGACAGTATCATTGCCGCATGTATCATGCTTGCATCGATGTCTCCAGGGCTTTAGAAACAGCATGAGGCTATGACAGCCTATGACATAGTCGCCCATCTAAAGGAGTTATTTAATGAGCAAGCGAGATTCAAAGGTTCGAGGTCTCGAGGCTTTCTCGCTCCCGGGATGCAGAGGGACATCTCGATCTGATTATGCGCGAAGATGCATGGGTACATAGTTAGGTAGATCGATTGGGTTTTAGTATGGATAATGAATTAAGTATAGACTTGATTTTGCATTTGGTTTACTGACAGTTTGATTTGTGCTTAGCCTTCGCTGAGATGAACGATAAAGAGACCACCATGCCTAAGTTGATCAACACAGCCGGCAGTTGAACCCACCTTGATAAAGGAAGGTAAAGCGTGATGCTCGTGTTCTTCTAGTTAAGAAAGGTTCTAAGAACAAGAAGAGAGAAAAATCACTAAGCGAGGAAGGGCGGCGAAAAGGTCGAGAGACATCCTCAAAGGTACATGCTTCATTGTGGCAAAGGCGTATTGGAAGAGAAATTACAAGGCCTACATGGAGTCAAAGAAAGAAGGTGGCATGTGATGCTGCTTACCTTCAAGTATTTATGTCATTGAAGTCATCTCTTTGTTTCTTTATATGGCAGCCTTTGGGTAGTGGATACCGGTTGGCAAACTCACACATATGTGCGATATACGGGGCACTTAGAGACAACGAGAAGTCAAACCTTTGGGTGGGTAATGGTGCAAAGAGTTAATTTGTTGCCATTAGGACTTATGTTTTGAACCTCCTAGTGGTTTTGTTTATATTTAGACAATTTCTTTTTGTGTGCCGGCTTTGATGAAGAACATCATTTTACGTTTCATGTTTAAGCAAAGAAGGATTTCATTTAAATTTTGTGACAATATTTGTTGCATTAAAATGATGTTTTTACTTATTTGGTGGTACCTGTGGCTTGATAGGTTACATATTAGATATGTCAAATCAATCCACGAATATCAATGACGATGGAGCAAAAATTAGATAATTTGAAATCATCATATTTATGGCATTGTCGTCTTGGCCATATAAGTGAAAGACGCATGACTGAGTTACACAAGTGTGGAAGCTTAGGGTCATTTGACATATGTGAATCATGCTTGTTAGGCAAAATGACCAAATTATCCTCTAAGGGAAAGGGTGAAGCAATGTAGCGGACTATTAGACTAATACATACTAATGTATATGGTCCTATGTTTGTCATACGAAGGTGGTTTAGTTTACTTCATAACCTTCATCAATGACTATTCACAATATGGGTACTTGTATCTCATGAGGTATAGAATAAGGCCTTTAGAAGGTTCGAAAAGAATTAGAAATAAGGTAAGAGAAACAACTTGGGAGAAGTATAAAATCCCCTTATATGGATTCAGGTGGTAGTACTTAAGCCAAGCGTTTCTGGATTATCTCAAGGACAATGGGATTTTGTCCCCGATGGACTCCTATACCTCCCACAACACAATGGTGTACTTAATTTGAAAGAAGGCAGAACCTTGTTAGACATGGTAAGGTCAATGATGGGCAAGGCAGACCTACCCAAATCCTTTTGGGGTTATGCATTGAGGCTAACGTTTATCATCTTATCTGAGTCCATCTAGTTGGTTGAGTTATACCATATGAGATGTGGACTAATAAAAAGCCCTATCTTTCCTACATGAAAGTATGGGGTTGTCTTGCTTATGTTAAAGCGAATGATATCATATAAACGAGATTTGGAGTCGATAAGTATACATTTGTAGGATATCCTAGAAACAGAGGATATCAATTGTAACAACCCGGAACAAAGGTTGTTTGTTTGAAAACATCTTTGTCTTCGTAAAGAAATGAGTTTCTTATCTTAGAAGAAGGCGATTAGGGCAAAAATTAGACTTAGTGAAGTTCAGATGCTCTAATTTGTATCATCGTGAACTTGAAATTTGTAATTCATGATGATAATTAATAGTTGACTCATAAAAACACGAGTTTAGAGTAGGACAAGAGTAGGATCGTTCTGTGAGAGAGATAGTTCTCATTGGCGAACAAAGAACATATTACTCATAGAAAATTATGAGCCAGCTACCTACGAAGAATCTTTGAATAGTTCAGAGTCTAATCAATGGCTCAAGGCCATGAAGTCAGAGATGGATTCCATGTATACAAACCAAGTGTGGACTTTAATTGATCCACTTGAAGGGATAAAACCCATAGGGTGCAAATGGATCTTCAAGAAGAAGACGGACATGGAAGGTAATGTGATTACCTATAAATCTAGGCTTGTGGCTAGAGAGGTTATCGTAAAAAACAAGGGAGTTGATTATGATGAGACTTTCGATCCGGTAATATGCTTAAACCCATAAAATTACTCTAGCCATCGCCGCTCATTATGATTATGAGATATGGTAAATGGATGTGAAACGACTTTCCTCGATAAACCCTAATCGGAGGTGTATATGACATAACTTGAAGGCTTCATATATGGAAGTAGAAGTAAAGTATGCAAACTTCAAAGATTCATTTATGGGTTGAAGCAAGCATCTAGGAGTTGGAATATCCAATTTGATGAGACAATCAAATAGTTTTGTTTCTCACAAAATATGGATGAGCCTTGTGTATATAAGAAGACGAGTGGAAGTGACCATTCCTAAATCTGCATGTGGATGACATACTTTTTGATAGGAAACGATGTCTCAGTACTACAATCCGTCAAATTTTGGTTATCCAAGAATATCTCCATGAAAGACCTTAGAGAAGCGACCTATATATTGGGGATAAAGATCTAAAAGGTTGCTTGGTCTTTCACAGTCTACATACATAGACAGAATCTTTGAAGAGGTTTTAGCATGAAGCGGAGTCGAGAGGACATGTCCCCCATGGTTAGTGGGATCAGCTCTCGAAGTCTACGTGTCTGGACACTAGATGAAGACTGCGCATGAATATGATACCATATGCTTGGTATAGGATCGATTATGTACGCTATGTTATGTACTAGACACGACGTATCATATGCTCTGAGTGTCACGGCTTGAATGCAATCGAGACCCGAGAGTATGGGTCATTGGGTGGTTATAAAAAATATCCTTAAGTACTTGAAAAGGACTAAGGATGTTTTCTTGATTTATAGAGATGGGGATCTTATTGTTAATGGTTATAGTGATTCCAATTTCCAATCTGATAGAGATGACTCCAAATCTCAGTCAGGTTACGTGTTCACATTGAATGGTGGAGCAATCAGTTGGAAGAGTTTCAAATAGGAAACAACTGCGGATTCTACAATTGAATCAGAGTACATTGTAGCTTACGACGACTAAAGAAGCGGTTTTGGATAAAAGAGATTTCATTCTTGAACTAGAAATTGGTACCTAGCATTATTCATCGATACTTTTGTATTGTGACAACGATGGAGCCATAGCCTGAAGCTAAGGAACCACGGTCTTATCAAAGGTCAAACACGTGCTCGGGGAGATACCACTTTGTCGGAGAGATCATTGGGCGGGAATGATGTAGATGAAAATACTCTACGTAAGTGTGTTGATCCTTGACTAAGTCACTTCCCCGAAAGTATGAATCTGCGTTCTAACATGGTATGAGATACAAGGGCGATTAGCTTAAGTGCAAGTGGGAGTTTGTTAGAGAAGTGCTCTAAAGGCAATCGCCATTAGCACTTATTGTATGAAAAAAATATTATTTCATATGAAAGGCTTCTTTGTTAATTTTATATTCATACGTTGAACTGATATAGATCTTTAATCGAATTAATGAAGTCCATGATACATAACATAGCATGAAGGAAATCATGATGGGATCATGATAATAAGATTCCTATCATGTGCAATTATGTTAGTGTCTAAATTATCCTGTTATAGGATCCATGGCCGGACATTATCCCAGGACGAGACTAGTACATGTCATACTCCTTGATTAGATCAAGCATTAGATCTTATAAACTGTGATCATGAGTTTATTAGAGTTGGTGTGTGGATGCTTGCTAAGAGTAGCTAAGTACATCAGAGACCTATAATGAAACAATAATATGGATCATCTATTTTAAATATAGATGATTGTCTCATCATAGCAATGGTGATAATATCCTTAGACTTGAGGTGCTCAAGGATATCTTGGATGCTGATCCTGTACTTTGACCTCAATCCATGTTACATCTCAAGTTTGCTCATTGGACGAGGATTGGGTATAGTTTTAGGTGTTGAGGTAATTGGAAGTGGCAATAGAAAGGATTCGCCACTCGATGGAGGAGAGTATACCTAAGGCCTCTTGTCGGAATCATTACTCGGGAATCTCTGGCTAGAGTGAGAATGCCTTGAGGAGTGTCTTCAAGTGCATAATGGTTGAGTGATGAATCTGGGGACAAGATCAAATATCACTTGGGTTAGGTGTGGCATAGCCAGTCTAGTGGGAGCTACACATTGTCCATGCTCTGAACCAAGTAGGGTATAGTTTGATGAAATGACGAATTGCACGATATTTGTCTATGGGAAGGGTATCTGGTCGGACCACTTGACTCTCAGGTCAATTAAGTCATGATGTGTTGTTGAATACAATCTTGACTTACTTAATTCAATGGTTGAATCAAGTGGCCAACATGGCAAAACTGTGGGTCATACACACTTAGAGAAGGGTGTGGGGTGATAGCAAACGGATTTAGATGTGATCCAAATATGAGGGAGTTAATTCTCATGGATGAAATGTCACGGGATTAGTGGAATCCGGGTTCGAAAACCCCTCACTTAGAATGTGGAAGCAGGCTTGTACCTCGGCATAGAGGTAGTGTGGGAACTCGCCATAACGCATAAGGATCTTTGATGTAACCTATCATCGCTTAGAGTGAAGGGCATTTTAGTCATTTCAAGGATAAGGTTTTCCTATAAAGGAATGTTATGGAAACCCCAGTAAGATGATGACTCTTTGAGATTTACTTGAAAGAGTCCGTAAGAAAACCATTTTGTTCTCTATTCTGAAGGGTGTTCAATGTTTGAGAGACCTGGGTTTTTGGCTTCCTTTTTGAATCGGGACTTAGCTACCACCGGAACCCTTCTCCGAGACCGTTACCTTAGAGGTTGTCAGCTTCACTCTTCTTGTGAATACGGAACAGAAGCCCGAGCACAGACCCAGTTCGGCAGTCACAAACTATCCCTACCACTAGCTCGATTTTGGAACTGACACAAGGTAATCCTACACCTTTCTCTTTGTTATAGAACCGGATTTGATGCTACAAGGGGCCCTTGGATGGGTTTTTGTTGGGAATTTTTTTTGTTTTCCGCTGTCATTGGCAAGTGTTGCCACCCACAAAACCCTTCACAAACACCAGGCTATAGTTGATTATGATAAGAAAATAGTAAGGCTTAAATGTTCACAAGCGTCGGATGTAGGTACATGAGTATCCAATCTACAAATTACATGTCAAATGTAATTTCAACTATGCAAGCAGACAATTGCTAAAAAGGTTGTAAAGCCTTTTTTTAGCTTTGATATGACTCTAAAAGGGTCAGTATATGTTAATTCAGTAGTAAAAATTTTTTTGATGTGTTTCAGAAATTGGAAATACCACGTGAAATGAATACGTCTATTGCAGTTGTAGATGGAACGACTCCAATTTCTAGGGCACCCTACCACATGGCTCCAACTGAACTAAAAGAGTTGAAGACTCAACTACATGAACTATTGAACAAGGATTTCATTCGACCTAGTGTTTAAGCCTTGAAGGGTGCCAGGTTTATTTGTCGAAGGAAAGTGGCACTCTCGGGATGTGCATTGATTATGTGAATAAGCAAGAGTAGCCAGGTGAAGAACATATATTTGTTGTCGAGAATTGAAGATCTTTTTTATCGGTTGAAAGGAGCAAGCGTCTTTTCAATGACCAGAACTTGCGATCCGGGATATCGACTTAGATTGAAAGATGTTGATGTTAAAAAGCGACCTTTAGGAGCGAATGGTCATTATTAGTTTTAGTGATGCCATTTGGAGTTGACTAATACAGAGCTACGTTCATGGACTTGATGAATGAGTATTCTGACCTTATATCTGGACTAGTTTGTGGTGGTATTCATTGATGACATCTGGCGGTGTATTCTAAAGATGCCTGAGCACATGAACAACGTTTGAGGATAGTGTTCACAGTTACGAGAAAGCGATTGTTAGCAAAGTTGAGAAAATGTGATTTTGGCTTAAGGAAGTGTCATTCTGACATGTGTATCTGTGGGGTATTAGAGTTGACCGCAAAAAGATCAAAGCAATTGTGGTTGGAAACCACCTCAGTGTAGCAGGGTGAAGAGTTTCTTTGGTTTAGCAGGATACTATCGACGTTTTGTAATGGGATTTTCCATCGTAGCATCTTCCCTTACAAAGTTACTTCGGAAAGGGGTAAAGTTCGAGTGGGATGACAAGTGTCAGTCAAGTTTTGAATAGTAAAGAAAATCTTGGTTAAAGCAGGTGTTGACTCAGCTATGAGTAGAATATACCATGCCATAGTGATGCATCAAAAATTGGTTTGGAGATGTGGAAGATGGAAAAGTGGTGGCATATGCCTCAGACGATTGAAATACATGAGCAAAATTATCCACACATGATTTAAAGTTGGCGTGGTAGTGTTCGCTTTGAAATATGGCAACACTATTTATATGGTGAAAAAATGTAGAATCTTTACAAATCATAGAGTCTTGATACTCTGTGCTTAGAAAATTGAACTTGAGACGACGTCGAAATTTAAGTTGTTTAAGGACTATGATTGCATAATTGATTACCACCTAGGAAAAGCTAATGTGGTGGTTGATGTTTTAAGTAGAAAAATGATTTACGCTCTGTTCCTGAATCATTGTGATTGGAGATTTGAATTTGATGGAGCCTTGTTGGCTCAATTGAGAGTTATTCTTGATTTGAAAATGATGATAAGAGATGTTCAGAAGAATGATGTCAAGCTCTAGTAGTGGAGTTAGTCGAAATGGAGACAAGACTAACTATTTTATAAATTAAAATGGAGGTTCGTTTTACAAGAGCATATTATGTGTACCGAATGACATGGAGTTGAAAAAGAAGTTGATGTATGAAATCACAATACCGTATTTACCATGCATCCTGGAGGTAACAAAATGTACCAGGATTTGAAACAGTACTACTGGTGGCGAGGGATGAAAAAGGATGTGATATAGTATGTGTCTTAATGTTTGACTTGTCAACAGTAAGGCGAACATGAAGTCTATCAGTTTGTTAAATCTTCCAATTCCCGATGAGAGTGGAACTGACATTCTTATGGACTTTGTATGCAGTTTCCCTCACACAAAGAAACATGATTATGTTTGGGTAATTGTGGACAGACTAACAAAGTCTGCTCACTTCTTACCAGTCCGACTTGACTATTCCATGGATCGGAGAGGAAGCGTGAATGAAATTGTCGAGGTTACATAGTATTCGATATCTATAGCGTCATTGCGATCCACGCGGTTTTACGTGAGGTTTTGGAAGGAATTACAAAAGCTCGACCTTTGGTACTAGATGAATTTTTATGCATCATGCCATCCACAAATAGATGGACAGTCATAGAGAGTGATTCAAGTGTTAGAAGACATGCTTCAAGGTTGTGCACTAGATTTTTCCGAAAGTTGGGATTAGTATATTCCTCTTATGGAATTTGCTTATATGACAATTATCGATCGATGTTGTATGGCCCTATGAAGCTTTTGTATAGCGAGATGTAGAACTCTTGTATGTTGGACATAATTGAACGAACATAAGGTTATTGGTCCTGATATAGTGAAAGAAACATAAGAGAAGACTTAGGTTATTCGATGAGTTAAAGCACGCTAGTGATCAGCAAAATCATATCTTGGAGTTTAAATAGGAAAGATATTGAATGTATGAGTCGGAATGAAGTATTTTCAAAGTATCACCATGGAGGAAGATTCACGGTTTGGAAAGAAAAGGAAAACTGAGTCTAAGATTCATTGGACCTTGAAATCCTAGAAAGAATTAGCATTGCTTATTGATTGTCGCTCCTGCAGGTTGACGACTTACATGTTGTTTTTCACGTGTCCATGTTGAGGAAATATAGGTCGAATGAGATCGCATATCTGCTTTGTGCAAGGTGCAAGTCTTGATAGAGGATTTCTTCAAGTGAGCTAAAACCTATATTAGCTCGAGAAGTGGCTTTGGAGTTATTGTGGGACAAGCAAAACCTGCAGATTAGTGAAGTACTGCGGCAACAACTGTGACGCCCCGAGCAGGGGTCCGGGTTGACAAGCGAATCGACTGCGAGGTGCACAGTAGTTTAGTTTATTTCCGATGCCACAACTGTGTCCCATTTATAAGGATCATATTTTTACAAAAATGAATGATCTCCTTTGTTCGAGACTCTTGCCTAACATACAACCTATATATTTGTATAATCATAACCCGTCAAGGTCTCGGCCAGTGTGAAGTACCCACCACCCGAGGTCCATACGTCCATATCCTCAATCCTCATCCTTTTACGAGGACCCATTTATTCATTTATTCTAAAATATGAAAATAAAACCTTGATCTGGTCAGTAAGAGTCAGATCCGACCCTCTTTACCATAAGTATACCGAGACTATTTAGACAATAGTCCCAAAAGAATTTAGTTACAATTCTTTTATACAAAACACTTTTTACAAAGGTAATATCAAGGTCACACATCGGCCTCCTTCATAATCACGGCCTCGTGGGAGCGTCGTCTCACTATGTCTGATCACTATTACTGAAAGGGGTCCTGACGAAGTGAGCAATGCGAGTAGAGAGATTCTTAGGGCTACTTCACCTAAATGCACATCTGATGGCACACGTACATCATGCCACATTCCATACAGAAAATGCAGTCCTGCATGGAATGAGTCGGTGTCATGAAATGAGGCCGAGACTCTTCATGCCCATAACGCAGTCTGACCAGGCTCCTCACACGCGCGCCCAGTGTGAAAACCCATCATTGGTGTTTCACCTAGTGACCTCTTTTTTTTTTTTTCAAAACAAAAGCTTTTTGTTTTATAAGTCAAAATCCATTGGACAAACTCCAATATTCACTTGTTTTTACCAAGTCCTGTGTGTTTTTGTGGGTAGCGAATTTCCAGGGTCTCATCACAGGCTTTGCACGCCTTCCAACACTTTCGCGAACTTTCATCATTTGGAAACATATGTCTAACCAAGAATAAAATTTGAGTCTTTCACCACATGGGGGGATCTGCCGGCTGCTTCACCCGACACGTGTATATTTATTTATTTTAATGTTATCTGCGAGTGAGTCTTAATTTTGGGCGTCGTCCCATTGTCGAGCTCACCAGCACTATTCACGGGAATGGTGAATAACCAATACCATGCACACACACCCGACTTAACGCGATGTTTTGTGCATATGAAATGCGAATATGCCATTTCATTTCATATCATGTTATATGCATAATGAGAGCTACATGCATCATTACCAAAACATGGATAATTAAATTTTCTACATATAATTTACATCCATCAAAAGAGCACATATCAACATGATTTTTTCACACATAGTATGTTGTTCAATCAAGCAATAACACCTGAAATGACTGATCTCGAACCCATAAGAGCAGGGCACCTCTCGGTCCTTCCTGGCTATAGACAATTTTTGGTTCCATTTGTTGCGGATCAGCATGTGCAAAACACACAACAAAACTCGAAGACATCAGTTCCAGAATCAAAACCAAATCTCAACATAGTTCAGGACTGTCTTGAACCAGTCCCAAAAATTTTCAATATTCAGTCTCAAAATCTTGGGACTAAATCACACGGCCAGTCACGGCCCCGAAGAACCTATGCCATTAAATGACTTTTAGGCTAAAAATAATCAAAGTAGGAAAATTCCCTACCTCGTGGAGTTAAATGAAAACTCAGATTTTGAAGTACTGCGCTCTTTATGCATGGATAGACTTTTCTTCTCGGACCATCGAGCTGGTATCAGATCTTGGGAAAATATCTCTTTTGTTTCTGTCCTTTCTCTCCTCTCTCTCTACTCCAGATTCCTTTTCTTTCCTCCCCCTGTTTGCTTCCCTTCCTTTTTCTTTTCTTTTTTCTTTCCTTTTATCCCTTTCTTATCCACCGAACATCCTTCCTTTTGTTTCCTCCCATCTCACTTTCTCATTTTCTCATTTCTCATTTTTCTCTTATTTCTCTTATTTTCTCTCTTCTTTCATTTTCTCCTTTCACTTCTCTCTTTTTGATCCTCATCCACCGAATTTTCCTTTTTTTTTTTTTGTTTCTTTCATTTTCTCTTCTATTTCTTTTTCTTCCTTTTCTCTTTTCTATTTCTCATTTGGATTACATCAACCGAATGGTCCAAAAGTGGGGAAACTTCCCCCCACTTACCTCCATTGCCACTTGTCATCACCACCATTTTATCTCGATTTCTTGATTTTCTTTTCCTTTATTTCCCTCCTTTGACTGCAAGGCTCAATGTAGGCCATTCACCTGAAGTGCGCCACATGGCTCATGCCATGTCACTCCTAGGGTGCCATGTGGCATCCACGCGAAATCATGTCATGTGTCGCGACACCGATGTTTCGAAGCGTGAAATTTTGACTATCTGGAACTTGACAAGAATTCAATGAGGTAACAAGATTTTGCGGTCGGGTGTGATGGTTATTTCATCATCCGAGATCTAGAAAATTTCTGATTTCCAACCAAAATTACCATTTTACCATTTTTCAGAAAAATTGAATTTTTCCTGAGTTTTACATTTTTCCTCCCTTAACAGAATTTCGCCCCCAAAATTCACACATAAAATCACACACAAACACATGCATATGCAGTAATATTCCTAATGCAAATGATAGACCACGCACCTTCGTCCTCAAATAGGAAAGGATAGGTGGCCCACATCGATGTCCTCAGTTTCAGAGTTTTCTCCTCCACTCATCGGTGTCGCCTAACCTTTCACTAGCCGCATGGTCTTGCGTCGCAAGCACGATCCGGTTATCAAGATACGCGGTCCCTCACCGAAGGTCCTATCAATATCAGCGATAATCTCTCCCCGATCCCTTACATGAAGCGAGATCGGGTATACTTTCGGAGCATGGAGGCGTGGAACACCTCATTGACACTGATAAACCCGTTGGTAGCACCCGACCAATGGCTTGATGCCTACCCTCTGTGAAGTACCTCGAAGGGCTGATATACCTCGGTGCTAGCTTCTCTCGCTTCTTTGAATTTGACCCTCCTCTCTTGACATCACCTTTAAGAAGATGTGATCACCCACGCGAAGCTTTGGGAATTCGCGCGTGCATCGGCGCAAGCTCTTTGTCTACTCACGGCGTAAGAGGCACTTAGAATCAAATTCACCTTCTCAAGAGTGTCTCTAATCGAATCAGGACTAGTGATGAAACTCTCCCACCTACGTCCCGACAAAATGGGGATCTGCATGGCCTCCCATATAAGGCCTCATAGGGTGCCATCTGTATAATCGCTTGACAACTATTGTTGTAGGCGAATTCCACTAAGGGTAAGTGCTCCTCCCAACTACCCTTAAAATCAAGGATACATGCTCGTAGCATGTCCTCTAAAATATGTATGGTCCTCTCCGACTGACCATTTGTCTGCGAATGAAACAAAGTACTCATCGTCAACTGTGTCCCCATGGCATATTTGGAAACTTCGTCGAAAGTTAGTGCGTAAACACGGGATCCACATGCGATACTATGGACAACTGGTACACCATGTGGTGACAATCTCTCGAATATACAACGGTGAATTCCTCACAGTGTGGGGTCATCCCGCCTTTGCAAGAAAATGTCTTGGGCGCAGTGAGTCGGTCACTTATCACCCATCTGATATCGTATAGCGGTGTCAGGTAGGCGGGTCTAAAGTCCATCGTGACGTGCTCAGCCGACTCTGCTACCTCCTGTGATTGAAGTAGCCTGGCGTATGATGCTTTCGGCCTTGACCTGGCGACCACGTGAGACATCGTCGAAAAAAATCTCCAACGTGTTGCTTCATTTCGCTCCAGTAATACTAGCTACAAAGATCTTGGTACATATTCGTGCCACCTGGATGCACAGCAAAATGAGAGCATTAGAACTCCCAGAGGATCTCCTATCTTAGATCGGTCAACTAGGGAACCACAACCCGCCCTCTATACCAAAGACTACCATCTATGTGGTAGCCCAACCTTCGTCACTCGTACCTGCCTGTACCCGGTCCTTGATGGACGATATTTCTACGTCCTGCCCTTAGGACTCAATCACTCTGCTCAGTAGGGATGGCGTAACCACCAGACTCCCTAAAGTACCTTGAGCCTAATCCTGTGCGTAATCGGCCCTTACGGTCTCGAAGCATACGCACTCGGGAAGCTACGCTCGCCCGATGCTCAGTGACACATTGATCACATACGCCGCACATTTGCCTTACTAGGATGGTAATGCAAGTGATAATAATCCTCTAGATACTCCATCCATCTCGTTGCCTCATGTTAAGGTCGGTTATTGTGAAAATATGCTTTAGACTCTTGTGATCTGAAAATACTTCAAATTGTTCACCATACAAGTATTGGCGACAAATCTTTAAGGAAAATACTATGGCCGCCAACTCCAGGTCATGTGTAGGGTAATTCTGCTCATGATTCTTTAGCTATCTGGAACCATAAGCTACAACCCTCTCGGACTGCATTAAGACACATCCCAGTTTGTCCCTAGAGGCATCTGTCTGTAGTGTACCTACGTCTTATTTTGGGACTATCGAGAATAGAATTTGAAGTAAGCCTCCTTTCAACTCTGGAATGCCTTCTCACCACAGGTCATCCCACTCCAAACTTAACCATGAAGTCCAATCTAGTCATAGGTTCGGCTAGCCAGAAATCCTCGATACGCGCCTATAATACCCTACGATCAGTTGCGTATCTCTAATAATGACTTTAGCCTCTCCCAACTCATAACAAATTCAACCTTCTCAGGGTCTACTAACACACCTAAAACCGACATGATGTGTCCCAAGAATTTCACCTCGGTAAGCCAAAACTCACACTTACTGAACTTGACATACAACTGATGGTCCCTGAGTGCATGGAGAACAATCTGCAAATGATCCTCATGCTCTTCCTCATATTGGGAGTAGATCAAGATGTCGTCAGCAAAGACCACAACAAAGTGATCCAATTAGGGTTGGGAGAATACCTTATGCATGAGATCCATGAATCTTTCTTTGGAGCGATGCGTCGACCAAGAAAGGCATCGCTGTGAACTCGAAATGCCCGTATCCGTCTAAACCGCATCTTAGGGATATCAGTCTCCTAACTCTCAAATGATGAAGCGGAGCGAAAGGTCTATGCTGGAGAAGACACCTTTCAACTTATCAAACAAATCTTCAATCCTCGGTAATGGATACCGATTCTTAACCGTAACCCTGTTTAACTATCTATAATCAATGCACAGTCGAAGTCTTGTCCTTCTTCTTAGCAAACAGAATCGGAGCGCCCCTTGGTGAAGTGTTCGATCTAATAAAACCCTTGTCAAACAATTCATGCAACTCAACCGGTGCCATCCTATGAGGAGTCATAGAAATTGGCGACGTACCAGGGTGTAACTTAATGACAAAGTCCACATCCCTGTGTTGAGGTAATCCCAATAGATCATCCGGAAATACATCCTCATACTCACAAACCACCCAAGGTAGACCCAAATCCTGTCTCCCCTCATCCTCTAGGGTAAGGCTTGCCCTTGACCCATCAGCTGTCGCTCCGTGGAGTCGTGCGTAGTTTAGGGGTCGAAACATCATCGTCTCCACTGAAAAGTCTGCAGATAATAAATAAAGGTGGCTGTAGAGCGTAATCCTCCTATTATCACAATCAATGTGACCGATGTGTGGTCACTTGATCCATGCCAGAATGACATCAAAATCGATATGTCCATCGCTTGGAGGTCCAGTGAAGCGAATCCCTGAGATCTCTAACTCCCCGACATATATGATCAATCCTCACCCTAGTCCCTAGGGAAGAACTCACATGCTTGGCTCTTCAAGGTCTCCACCTCTAAGCCCAAACATCCATACTAGATCTGTGACAAAAAGAATCACGTGCACCCGGAATAAACCAATATCTTTGCCCATAGGCAAGATAACATAAACATACCTTGTATAATCGACTAATCAACTGGCTCAGTCTGTAATGTGATGGCGTAGACACGCCCTTGGGTCCCTGAAGTCTAGGCCCTTGAGCTTTGTCCTCGACCTAAACCTAAACCCTGACCTCTCTGACCTATCTGCATAGCAGAAGGCGCTTGTGCAGCACCCTGAGACTGGTACTGGTCCCTCTGGTTGTCATTAGGGTGAGAAGGAACAAACTATGTCTAAGCATATCCTGCGATGGTGGTGAGGTGTGTCCCATATCCACAGGATCCTAGGCCTCTGGGTAATCTCATCTCACATGTCGGGCTTGTAAATGAAACATATCATCGGTAAGCCACTGAGTCGGCGCTGGCCTTGATAGTCACGGCCTGTCTTCGGGAGTCCTAAGAACACATAGCAGTCTTCTGCTTTTTTCCCAAACTAGAAGAAGGCTGATCCTCCTTCCTCTTACCACTAGTACCCGCATTTCGGATACTCTGTGCATCCTCTATTTCTCTCTATGTGCACCGTGTCGCGACCATGAAGTCCATGTCTTGTAGGAGAAATCCTGCAATCTTCCCCGGATGGACAAATTGAGGAGCCATCCTCGATTTCTCACCTTGGCCATATACGTGGCCCACATATTCATCTGAAACATGCCAATTTAGTGAACTTGGCTACTTGCCAGTATAGTCTGTAGTTCCTTGCTTGACTCAAAGGAACTCTGGGCTTCGCATGCAGCGGATGCCGGGGAAAACTTCACCCATGAAGAGCTCCCAGACTCTCCCCATGCCATCGTCTGAGGTCTCGAGGGCTCCTAGCCTGAAATCCACCATGTCTGGGACTCTGCTACAGCCAAAATGTGGCTGGCTGATCCTCGTAACCATCGGAGAATTGTCTCGATAGCCTCGAAAAGCCTCTGACACAACCAGAAACCAATTATCAGCTACCACTAGATCCCGTCTCTCGATAAATGTTGAAGGATGATGTGCTATAAACCGTTGAAGGTTAATTTGTCTCCACGACCACATAGGCACACTAGCGATACCAATAAGAAACTCTGACACCCATGGCCTCCTCTGAGCATGTTTGGTTAAAGAACTGGCGGTGGTCGGCCTCTTTGCCTCGTGGGCGACCTCGTCCGCGCCCTCGACCATCTACACAAGTTGAATAGCAATTTGAGATTCTCTCTTTTCATTTATCACATTGGTGGTGTAATGTCAAACACTAATAAATAACCGTTCTGCGTAATCATGTATTAAGTTTTAGAACCCACACCTAAGGTTATGTTTGCTAGCCTTAGTGTTCTTCGGGCCCTATACACATTCTATCATGTATATTCACACAACCACAATACATCTCATGGTACACATATTAGGACACCAATGTCGATGCACACGATACCGTGTTCTACGCTATACCCGCTAATCTAGGTATTTTGGACGCCCAACTCTCAATACTCAGCTATGACAAGCCAACATTCGAAAAGACTGGTGGAGACCCCCACCCGAGCTCCTAGGTAATCGCTAACTGGCTGTGGCGCTGAGCCAGGGGTCAGCGACAACCCATCAGCGGTAGAATTCACGTAGATTTTGGGTGACCCAGATACCACCGTGTGTCCCATTTATAGGGATCCATATTTTCTGAATCGGGGAAGAGTCTCCTTTGTGGGGCTCTTGCCCAATATACAACTTTGTATAACGTTATAGTAATAACCCATCCGGTCTCAACCCGAAGTAGTAATGACCACCACAGGGTCCATCTTTCCATATCCCTAATATACATCCCTTTATCGGGACTCATTCATTCACATTTTAATTCTAAGACAGTGAAATAAGATAACAGTGTGATCATGAGTAGAATCTGCGTCTACCATGTTTTATAGGCTGCTGACGACGATCTGGAAGAATTTGGTTTCATTCTTTTATCTGAGAGCACTTTTACAAAGTAATATCAAGGTCACATCGGCCTCCTTTATAATCACCGGCCTCGTCGAGTGTCGATCTCCTGTCTGATCACGTACTGAACCTGACTAGGTAGGCAATGCAGGTAAATTCTTCTACAAGAGCTACTCCCCATCTAAATGCACATGCAATGGCACACTTACATCATACCACATTCCATACAGAAAATGAAATCCTACATGGAATGAGTCGTGTCATGAATGAGACGAGACTCTTCATGCCCATAACCTGAGTCCTGACCGACTCACTCACACCTACAACGCCAAGTGTGAAAACCTGTCATTGGTGTTTCACCCAACGACCTCTTCTTTTTTTTTGAAACAAAATCTTTTTTGTTTAATAAGTCAAAATCCATTGGACAAACTCGATATTCACTTGTTTTACCAAGTCAGTGTTTTTGTGGGTAGTGAATTTTCGAGGTCTCCGCAACGAGCTTTGTCGCCTTTAAACTCTCTGGATACATATGTCTAACCCAAAAGAATAAAATTTGGGTCTTTCACTTACATAGGGATCTACCCCGTCTTGCCATGACACAATATATTTATTTATTTTAATATGTCTGACCGTGAGTCTCTCACTTTTTAGGCGTCAATCCCATTTCCGAACTCACCACATATTCACCGAGAATGGTGAATAACCAATACCATGCACACACACCCGACTCGACTTGATGTCTCGTGCATATGAAATGCGAATATATCATTTCATGCCATATCATGTTACATGCATAATGAAAACTACATGCAACATTACCAAAATATGGTTAATTATATTTTCTACATATAATTCATATCCATCAAAGCATATATCAACATGATTTTTTCACATAGTATATTGTTGAATTTGACAACAACACAAAAGTATTTGATCTCGGACCCATAAGAACAGGGCACATCTCGGTCCCTTCACAACTATAAACCATTTTGGTTTCATTCGTCACCGAATCATTGTGATACCAAAACACAGAACAAAACCCAAAGACATTAGTCTTGGGATCAAAACCAAATCTCAACATAGTCCAGGACTGTCCGTAACCAATCCCAAAAATTTCCAATATTCAGTCTTAAAATCTTGGGACTAAATCCACAGCCAGCCAGGGCCTCGAAGAATCTATGCCATTAAATGGATTTTAGGATAAAAAATAATCCAAGTAGGAAAATTCCACGCACCAAGTGAGTTTGATGAAACTTGAGATTTGGCACCAATGTGTGGCTCTACGTGCGTGGATCAGGCTTTTCTTCTCGGACCGTCGAGGCTTGATTGTCGAGAATGCTGGAAAATCTCCTTTTTTCTCTCTCCCTTTTCTCCTCTCTCTCTCTCTATCAGGTTCTTTTCTTTCCTCCCTCTATTGCTTCCTTTTCCTTCTTTTGTTTTTCTTTCCTTTTCTCCCTTTCTTATCTACGAACATTCTTTATTTGTTGCTCCCATCTCCTTTTCTCATTTCTCCTTTTTCTCTCATTTCTCTTATTTTCTCTCTTCTTTCATTTTCTCCTTTCACTTCTCTCTTTTTTATCCTCATCCACTGATATTTCCTTTTTTTTTTTTTCCTTTCTTCCATTTTCTCTTCTATTTCTTTTTCTTCCTTTTCTATTTTCTATTTCTCATTTGGATTACATCAACTGAGTGGTCCAAAGTGGAAACACCACCCTTCCCTCCATATCCACTTGTCATCACCATTTTTCTCTTAATTTTCTTGGAATTTTCTTTTCCTTTGTTCCCTTCTTTGACACATGGCTCAGTAATAGTCATTCACACAAGTGCACCATGGCTTGTATCATGTCACTCTACTATGGTTCCGTGTGGTGTAAAACCCGAAAATTCAATTTTTTGAAAAAAGGAGTAAAATGATAATTCGGTTGGAAATCCAAAAATTTTTAGATGCTTGGATGATGAAATGGACTTCAGTTGAAATCGTCTCGCGAAATCTAGCTTCTACTGTCGAGATTTTGTCAGTCGAGATAGTGTTCGGAAATTCACGTTTCGAGCCTGAGGTGTGAGTGACACTGGCACATGTTGGTGACTCATTGAGCCACATGTCAAATGAAGGGCAAGTCAGAGCAAGAGTCTAATTAGAACATGTGACATGTGTCACCCACTTGATAGGAAAGGAATCCCGAAGTTATGGATAAGAGGATAAAGAAAATCCAAGGAGGCAAATAGAAGGTTGACATGTAAGGGAGGACACCGCAGTCTTGTTTGACCCAGTAGGTGGAGAGAAAGAAAGAGAAGAAGGTAAAGAGAAGCTCCCTACTCTATAGTTTTCTGTGTAGAGCCAGTTGGTTCAGTTAAACGAAGGAAAGTTCTTCCTCCGTGAGAGCTTGAAGAATGGGTGGGAGTTTCGAAAAACTCCAAGAGGTAGGGGTTTTTCTCCTACTTGTTTTAATCCTTGTCTAAGAGTCATACGAATGGTTGGGGTATTTGGGTAGGATTGGCGTACATTCGATCCCAGATTTGAAGAGGCGAATGTTGATTCTAAATTTGTTAGACAATCATTTGGATTTATGGGTGTCTTTGGAAGTCAGAGCTAAACTCTTGGGTTGTTTGGGGCGGGTTCAAAGGCGATGTCGGCGGTGAGGATTAGCCCATGTGTGTTGTTTATGTGTTATTCTTAAATGAATAAGCTTGTTGGTACGTGTGCAAATTGTGTTATTATATGCATATGATATATTAAAATGAAAATGGCATTTCACATTTCATATGCCGTGATATCGTAGAATATTAGGTGTACGTGCATGACATAGTTTTTGGAGTAATTATATCGAAGAGTTGACCCGACAAATAACTATGGGAAGTAATATCCATTAAAAATATATGAAGGTTGTCGCAAAAATATTTATTGGAGTATGTCCACTAATTTATATCGAAGGGTTGACCAATAAATTTCAATATCGGAGATTGTCCAATGAGTTTTCTAAAACAAATAACTTTGTTTTGAAAACAGTTTTCCATACATGGAAAATGCATGTGTGAGGGAGTCGGTGAGGTCTTGAGGCATGGGGCATGACATGTAGACATTCGAGTAGGAATGTGCATAATTTTACTTGAATGTGTGTGTGTTTGCCATTGCATGAATAGTTAGGTGGGGAGTAACCCATGTAGGAAAATTCAACTACTGGGCATTGCTCATCTCTTCGTGGGAAAATAATTTGAATTACTACAGAGCTATGTCCAGGTGACGAAGCTCATCGAACCTTAATTAATTGAAAGAAAAGGCGATTTAGCCTTGTTTTTATATTACCGTAGATGCGGGTGAAAACCACCGTTTACGTAATTGTAATTAAAGAACAATGAGTTGTAATTAAACTTGTTTTGTACGATTTATATCTATTTTGGCAAGTTTTAGACTTCGATTGTCTTTGTAATAAAAGACTAATTGACGTTGAATTTGGGTGCTTTGGAAAGGAAAGGAAAAAGAAAGAAAAAAAAGAGGCTGAAGTGCGAGGAGATTTAGAATGGGCTACTACCCATTTGAAGGCCTTTATCATGACAGAGAAAGTGCTCGCCCGGCGAGTTTCCTAGACCGCAGCGGCGAGATTTTAAAGTGTCGCGACAAGGTGATCTTTGGCGTTCGCGATAGGGCGCCGCGCCGCAGCGACCAAGATTCCTCACATGATTGTGTGCGCGCGAGCTTGACGAGGCGGAAGACTTGTTGCGACAAAATCCTTGTCCTGACCAGGTACCTGATCCTCTGTCGAGACGAAGAATTCTCTATTGCGGCCAGATTGCTTGGCCAGTGTCGTAACGAGAACTTTAGTGTTGCGGCAGGGTTTAGTAGAGGCCCCGGGTGACTAGGGTCTCAGCAAAAGGTTTTCCTGACGCGACGAGTCAGCTGACCGTGTGTCGTAGCAGTGGCGCGTGTCCGCTGACGGTGTGATCAGGCGAGAAGCATTGTGTCGCGACCGCGGAAATTAGTCGGCGACAAGGCGGCGCGATGGGCGTGCGCAACGCGGCGGTGGGTGTGTAATGGGGCGCGCGTGCGCGCTCGTGACGGTATCCATGGGTGGCCGGCGTGAGAGTCGAGTATGATAGACCACACTCAGGCTACTCTATCGCGATAGAGTTGATCAATAGAAAAAAAAAAGTTCAAAATCTCGACCGTCGGGAATTAGGGCGTCACATGTGGCATCCACATGATCATGCCATGTGTCACCCGACACCCAATGCCTCAAAAAAGTGAAATTCTGACTGTCTTGGAATCTGACGAAATTTGATGAGGTAACTAGATTTCGCGAGATGAATTCAACGATGAAGTCCATTTTTTCATCCGAGATCTAGAACATTTCCGGTTTCCAACCGAAATTACCGTTTTACCCTTTTCCAGAAAAAATTGAATTTTTCCCGAGTTTTACATTACCATGGCAGGGAGGAAGCTACGTGGGAGCCAGAAGCAACTATGAGGGCATAGTACCCACAACTATTCAGTTCAGGTAATAATTTCGAGGTGAAATTCTTTTAAGAGGTGGAGGAGGTGTAATACTTCAAAATATACCTAATTGTTTTATAACAAGTTTGGAGCTCAGTATATCATTAAATTTGAAATTTTTCGGAATTTATACTATTAAGTGTGAAAATGGTAAGAACCCGAAAATAAAATTCAAGAATCAAGGGTAAAATGGTAAATTGTAAAATAAGGACCCAAAAGGCATAAGACAAGAGTTTAATGCCAAAAGAGAATAATGAATAATTTGAAGTGCAAATGAAGAGATGAAGGATTTTGAGCAAAAATGAAAACTAACTAAAAATGCAAGGTCAAACAAGGCCTTAAATCAAAATTAGGGATAAGACCAAAATGGTATATTGAATAAGCATTTGCTCATGTGGAGAAAAGAGAGTGAGTGAGAGAGAGAAACACGATT
Organism: Tetrastigma voinierianum; assembly: GCA_016808115.1. Taxonomy (NCBI): domain Eukaryota; kingdom Viridiplantae; phylum Streptophyta; class Magnoliopsida; order Vitales; family Vitaceae; genus Tetrastigma; species Tetrastigma voinierianum. Next base: position 230,474 of record JAEQBH010007130.1, on the reverse strand, counting down.
GTTGAAGGGAGAAGCCATCTTTGGGTTTTATTTGTTGTGAGAAGGAAGGAGAGGGAGGAAAAGCAAGTTTGAAGAAAATAAGTTGAACTCATCACAACTTCTTTGAGCATTTCGTTTGGGTTTCATCAAACCCTAACTTGTATAAGTGTTAATTTAATTGTTTTAGTTTAGTTTGTGATTGTTTCGAAGTTGTATGAGTTGGTTGTGGTCCCCAATTGAGAAATGTTTGTATAAAGGAAATGTTGGGGTTTTAAGGGAGATGCTGTCAAAATTTTTCCAAAGCCCACATTTTTGTCTTGGCCATCACTCATCAAAATTGAGTTATTCAAATTTTGATGGCTTAAATTCTAGGAGAAACGGAAATATCCTTCAAATAAGTATATTCAAATTTAGACCCGATTGGACCCAAAAAATTCGTCAAAGTGAAACCTTATTTTCGGGCAGTTTCTAATACAGTTTTGTTGTCTTGGTATAGTCTTAGGTATTTTGGTCATAACTTGGCCATCACTTATCCAAATTGAGTGATTAAAATTTTTGGGTAAACTATACTTCTATGAAAACAAATCTCCTTGAAATAAGTGTATTCAAATTTGGACCCCATTTGACGAAAATTAGGTAAGTAACACCTTATTTTAGGCGGAGTTTCCAATGCGGTTTGGTGTCTTGAATGGAGTCTTTGGTTTTTAAGTATAAGTTGAGTTTCGCAATCCGGAAATTAAGTGATTCAAATTTTTAGATAGACTAGACTGCTAGGAGAACAAATCTCCTTGAAATAAGTGTATTCAAATTTGGACCCCATTAAATCCAGAAAATTTGTTCAAGTGAAGCGCTATTTGTAGGAAATATTTCGGTGTAAAGTATTTGAAGTAAATAAATAAAAGAAGAGTTGATATATGAAATATGAACACATGAATAGTAATACAAACATTTAAATGATTAGTATGATATCTCTAACTCAAATAAAAACCTAATAAACCTAATTTCCTGCATATATTCCAAAGTTGATGGACAAGTAGGCATTGCCTATGAGGGATTACAAGTTAAGCTAGCCTGGATTTGGGTCATTAATGCAGCCCCGTTTGGGTCACATAATACAGGCATAGGTCACTGTCTTGTATACTGATGATACCTTCGAGTATATACGACCTCGTTTGAGTCATACAGAAAAAAACAAAAGAACAGAAAAAAAACTTGATACAGGATGATACAAGATAATATGAAACATGACCACGAGAAAAAGGCGTAAATAATAAATGATCTGAAAGATACATATGATATGTAAAAGATGTATATCTTTATAAGCTATTGTATATGTTATATGTTTCCCACTAAGCTATAAGCTTAGCAAGGGTGTTTTATCCGTGTAGGTACTGAAGAGGACATTCAGGGCATTCCGCATCTGTCAGGACAAACACAGCAATAAAAGCCCACCATAAGTAGGTTTTGGATTTGTTTTTGTATATGTAAGAGTAGAGTTTTGTAATAGTGAAATGTATAAGAACAAGTAAATGGGACTCAGATATATGTACAAAATATTATGAACACCACTACGGTGGTTGTTTTATATGTATATGTTATAAGTTTTATTTCTTTATGAAAATATATATAAATTGGGTCCACCAATGATAAAAAAACAGGTTAAAGAGTCTCAGTCTCGTGCCACGTCCCCACTCTTCGCCTAGGCGGGGGTAGGGGTGCGACAGATGATGAATTATATTTTTATCAGCTAGTGCTTTAAGGATGTGTTGCAGCTATAACACTTACTAGTTACATAGAAAAAAGACCTTGTAGAACTTCTTCCCACATAGGATATAAGTTTGTAATGGATGTTTTGAATGGTCATGAAATTAGGTGTTTTCAACAATTTAGAATGGAAAAACATGTGTTCATGAAATTATTGGAAACGCTTACTAAAGATATGAATTTAAAAGAAGGGGTTGATATGTCTTTGAAAGAGCTGTCAATGTTTCTTATTACAATAAGTCATGGACTTAGCAAAAGGATGATTCAAAAGAAAAGATTTCAACAGTCAAAGAGTGAATATATATCATCTAGATGGTTTGGGATTGTATTAGATGTTGTTGTCGTAGGGCCAAGGATATTATAAGACCCAGAAGTGATCCTGAATTTATTGAAGTCCCTGATAACATAAGAAATGATGATCGATATTGGACATATTTTAAGAATTGCATTAGGGCAATTGATGGGACTCATATACATGTTGCGGTTCCTATAGAAAGACAAATACCATATATTGGTAGAAAAGGCATGACTACCAAAAGTTATGGCGGTATGTGATTTTAATATGTGTTTCACGTTTGCATGGGCCGTATGGGAGGGTGCTGCTCATGATTCATGAATCTTTTTAGAGGCATTAAGAAGATTGGAATTGGATTTTCCTCATCCACCTAAAGGATTGTGAATGAAAATATTAAACCGACTTTTATGATTCAATTAACATAATCTAATATAATTTTTATTCTTTTTTTCTTTTGTAGGTAAAAATGTTATTTAGTTGATGTATGTTATCCTCAACTAAATGGATACCTTAGCCCTTTTAAAGGTGAACATTACCATATTGTTGATTTTCGACAGGGTAGTTTACCTAGAGGTAAGAAGGAAATATTTAATAGACATTCATCTCTAAGGTGCACAATGGAGAAAACATTTGCTGTTTTGAAGAATAGATGGAGAATGCTACAAGAAATGCATAGTTTTCCTCTTGATAAACAAGTAAAGATTGTTATTGCTTCAATGACCCTACACAATTTTATTAGGATTAATGCTAAAGAGGATATGTAATTTAAACCTTATGATGATGATCAAGGGCTACTTCTACCTAATGAAGAAATGAATAGAACAGATTCACTTCATGAGGAAGATGGTTCATATCATACAAGAGAGATGGATGAAGAATGTAATCGAATCAGAAATCTTCTTTTATCTCATTCATGTTTGCCTGTAATCGAATCACAAATCTTCTTTTATCTCATTCATGTTTGCCTTGCCTATGATACTGATATGTAAAAATAAAGTTTTCTTGTTTTTTTTAAATGAAAACATTTGTCTTTGTTATATTTAATTAAATTTTTAAAACAGCAAAATAGCATGTATACGTATATGATGATTTGAAGCTGTCGTGGTTTGGAACATCGAAAGAGTTTTCATATATTATTATCCCAAAAAATGAGCATTTTTTAGATAAGACGAATGTTTTTTTTTTTTTTTTTGGTGAAATATGTATAAGACCAATGTTTAATGACCAACCTTTTAAATTTTCTGTATTTCATAATTGTTGGAATATTTTTGTTCTTTTTTTTTTAATACATATTTTTGTTCTTCTTATTATTGAACAAAATAGATTACGGCAAGGATAATAAAAAAAAATATTTGTAATTAAATTTTTTTTGTAAATATTTTTATAATCATTTTAATAATTATTTAAAGTTTTTATTAATAAAAATGTGTATGTATACTTATTCAATAGTTTAATTTTTTTGTAAATATTTTATAATCATAAAAAAAAAATTATTTTAAGTTTTATTAATATAAATATTTATATATGTTTATTCATTAATTCAAAAAATTTTGTTAATATTTTAAATTTTATAATCATAAAACTAGTTATTTTAGGTTTTATTAATATAAATTTATATATATATTTATATATTTTTGTAATAATTTTATTTATTTATTATTGTATCATATTTTTATAATTAAATATTAAATATTATTTTTGATAATTTTAATGATATAAAAACGATTTTATACTTATGCAATATGTTATAAAAAAAAACTTATGTAAAATCATTTTTGATATTCCTATGAAAACATTTATGGTAAAAGTGCTGTTAGAAAAAAGTTCAGCTAATCATATTACAAAAGGTAATGTAAGTGGCCCCTCGCTGTAATTAATAATTAAGGTTTTCAATTTTTTAAAAAAAAATTTAAAAGTTAAGTTTTTAAATTTTGGAAAAAATTAACATTATTATTTCAAAAATTTTGAAAATTTTTGGGACAGCCACACACGGTTTAACAATAGGACAATAAAAGATACATTTAAACACTATTTTGAAGTTAAAACTTATTTTTTTGGAAAAAAATTATTTTGGGAGATCGCGGTAATTTACACCATAACCATTTAAATTTGTTTTAGTCAAGGTTGTCGAGACCGGGCCAGAAGCGTGGTCATGAAACAGGGGGCTGAGAGTAGGGAGCCAGGTCCGATTGAACCGGAAAACTTAGGGAGAAACGAAAAACCGAGGATAAAACCGGTGACGTCGTCGAGCCGTGCCCGTGCGACGGTCTTGGGTTACCGGGTTCTTGATTTTTCCCCTTTTTTTGATTTTACGAAAAACTGCACGAGTTTTTTAACTTCTTATTTATTGATTTTTAATATTATTAATCGAATAATCGGGTTCACATGCTTAACTTTCAATTTGTTGGTGCCCAAAATGTTTTTAAAATTTATGTGTTATTTTATTTTGTTATATGTATTATTTGTTTCAAGTTAAATGAGTTATTTTTAAAATTTGATGACAACGATTTAGGAGTTGATATATTCGAGATTTAGTGATATTGTGGGTGGATATTCGAAATGGTCGTCTTTGTGCTTGAAATGGAATGACGAAATCTAATCTAATGTAACTACGCCTAAGCGTCTAATTTTATTATATGAAATATGATTTTGATTATGTATTGGATTTATCTGCTTTTTAATGTGTATTGGATGTATCTCTTTAATTTTATTATTCAATGAAAATTAAGTTTTATATATAAGAAAAAATATATATATATTTTTATATATAGACCAGGTCTATCCCTCCGGTTGAACAGGTTCGGCAGAGTTGAACCTCGACCCTTTGACCTCTCCTCTGAGATTGATAAATTAAGATGCGAAAAACCCCTTGGTTTTTAGTTGATTTTTAAAAAGTAAAAGCAAAAAATAAAGAAGATAAATTCGATACAAAGTAGAGTTGTCACATCAAATAAATTTACTTACAATTTATTGTTTGATTTTTAAAAGTTAAAAAACAAAAAGATAAATTCAATAAAAAAGTAAGAGTTGTCACATCAATTAAATTACTTACAATTTACACCATTAGCATTCAATTCAATCATTTAACCAAGTAAGAAAAATAAAATAATGATCCGATACCTTTCATATAAATTAATTAATAATACTTAAATGTTATCCTAATAGATTATAGATAATAAGGGTTAAATTATAAAAAGTTTGTTATATAAAACAGGTTTTATATTATTAAATAATGATTTATTTCTAAAAATTTATATTTTCTTAAATAAAATTTTAATTTATATAAATCTTAAAAAATAAAATTATTATCTAATGATGTAAAACTCATTTCATGCAAAAACGAATTTTTATAATTTAGCCTAGTTATTATCATACGGTGTTTATTATAATAGTATCTAATTATTAAAGTTATGTTATGAATTTCCATTTGGTTTAATTATGAAGTTGTAGTTAGAATTGCTGACTTTAATTCAAAAAATAAAGTTGTAATTAGTTATTATAGTTTTTAGTTTAAAAATAAAATCATAATTATCAATTATAATTTTGACAATAATTTTTATATTAAAATGAAAGATTTTATCCTATGTGACATTCGCATTCAAGATTATAACTTTTGTTTTGAAAAGGTTACTTTGACAGGACTCTTGTAACTTGGGATTACCGATCTTAAAATTGACTTTGTTAGACCCAGGTAAGCACAAGATAAATCGATTCCATTGCTTTTATGTTTGATTGGACTGACAAAGATAAGATTTGAGTCTGACAAATAGAGACAAAACAAAAGTAAAGAAATAATGGAATATGAAGCCAAAACAGGTTATATTTAAAAAATAATTCACAAGTATATGTTTTTCAGAATAATCATTAGTTAAACAAGTCTCATAAATATTTAAAACCCATTTATCCAAATATGATTTTAGAGTAATTTTAAAATGTGTTCGATAATTATAATTTTAAGATTAATTTTAAAAATAACAGATTGTGGTATAATTATAGATAAATTTTTTAAATAGTAATTGATGAATATAATTTTTAATTTTAAAATTCATATTTAATGAATGCAGTTTTAAAATATTTAAAGGTATTTGGTAATTTTTTGAAAAAGATGATATTGTGTAATTTTTTAAATATAACCTAACATCAAACTCAAAATAGTGAAAGAAGAATTGGGTTGTCACCCAAACCAAAATTAAGATATGTTATAAAGTCTAGACAAAATAAAAGTAAAAATAATAAAAAAGAGAACATAGGTTGTCACCCAAAAGTAAATGTTTTTACATCAAATAGACTAAGGAAATTAATCCAATCAATAGGATCACAATAACATTATAATTAGAAGAACGCTAGGTTTTACCTTTGTTACATAATTAGGTTTTACTTTAAGGGTAGTAGTTGGTTAAAGCTTTATGATTTAGTTTAATGATTCTTAATTCGAGTTTCATCAGGGTCAATAAATGTTTTACTTGACCATTAACTTCAGGATCCCGTGAGATTACTTAAGATATATGCAAGTTAATCGGGATATCCATGGTTAGCACAAAAAATAAAACATAATAGAGAAATACTAATATTAACTCTATAGCTTTATTCTCCGTTTGGAATCCCAAAATAATAGGAAAAGTATAGTAACTTCTTGCTATTAGATATTGGATTTAATAGTCAAGATTCTCTATTGTAATTATTTCCTGTTACTAATATTCTTTGTTAGACAAGTAGCAATTATGAGGAAACTATTATATTCTTTCCTAGTTAAGATATTTCTATGTCGAGTAGAGCAGAAAGCTAGTGAATAAGCTTGATTGTAGGATCTCTCTCTCTTTATAAATATGTGTACATGTAAAGATACAAAATTATTTATGAATAAAAATGTTCTTCTATGTTTTTACAAGTTGGTATCAATTGAAACCCTAAATTATTCTTATTTGAATCCTTAAACCATAGGCAAGTCATATTGCGAAACATTTTGTCACCCAAGCCCTATCATTATTCAACACGAGTTCATCATTCAATTTGAGAATTGTATTGAATGATACCAACTATGATCTATGGTCTCAAATGCTTCACGGTGCAAATTGCAGAAAAGAGAAACTCTCCAGCTTCATTCGTGGCACATCATTAGCCACCCTAGGTGAAGGCTGTGAAAAGTGTGGTATTCGAGCCAATCGGAAAGGTGGTGGTTGATGTATGTCTCAGGAGATTATGAGCGATACATTGAAACCTCTGCATGAGATATTTGGAAGGCTCCTATAAAGCCTTTACATGATGGAGCGGATGAATACGAGTTTTACATTGAACCCAGACAAAATGGTAGACACGCTCTGCATATATTATGGAAACGTAAATCTTAGTGAGTTGATTGTGATAAAGTGGTCATGGTGGATCAGAACGGATATTGCATCCCCTGCTCGAAATTGCTTGGTGACAAAAGATTTTATCTTTCATTTGAATTAGAGGGAGTGATTTCGAAGCGAAGTGCGCGTAAAATCTGTGAGGAAGGATCCTATCCACGAATTAGAAGAGTATTTATGCCCTAGTTTGCGCGAAGATGTTCGACCTTTGGGTGATGAACGGACAAGCTGGAAAGTGCGAGCTTGACCATGGTGACTCAGAACCGGTCTAATCAAAACTAGTCCCCTCAACACCAGCAAGACCAAAAAAAGGCCCATCCATCCTAAGACTACTAATGGTGGCGACAAATCATCATACAAATGCACTCACTGTGATCAAACTGGTCATATAAAAAGTCGATGCTATGAACTTGTGGGATATCCGGAATGGTGGGATCATAAGTAGTGATTCGAGGAAGAGAAGAATTCCAAAAGAGAAAGGCCTCTTTGCTTGCAATTGTTGAAACAAAAGATGGGGATGTTAAGCGATGAAAAGTCCACTGGCATGTATGACAGTGAGTAATGAGTGGTAAGGTTTTAAATATTTCTATATTTCTAATAGTGCATGGAAAATTGATTACAGTGCTATGGATCTTATAGTGTTTGATTCTAGACAAGTTTCACCTCTTAAATCTTCCTCACAAAGTGCATTTCCACTGTGGTACTTCCAATTCCAATTATTGAAGAGGATCCTTGTCCCTCACTAACACTTTGAATTTGGGTCTGTTTGGTTGTTCCCTCTTTGAATTATAATCTTTTGTCGGTTTCTCAGGTAACCAGCACTTTTATTTTTTTGTTGTCATTTTTGGCCTGAATTTTGTGTATTTAAGGACATCGGGACAGGCGGGACGATTGGTTGTGGTGTTAGAGGCGAGGGAAGTTGTGTACTTGGACTTGGTGTCTAAAGGTCGAATGAGGTGCATCAAGCACAAAGATTGGGGTTCTTAAAAAAAAAAAAAAAAAAGAAGGGGAAATCTAAAGATATGGTTATGGCATCGGCGATGCAGGGCATGCTTCTTTTTGGTTACACGAAGAAATTATTTCCTAATTTAGTTGAAAACTTTGATGTCTCTAGTTTCAAATGTGATGTTTGTGAACTTGCAAAAGACATGGAGTGGCCGTTTTCCATTAACCTTGAATAAAAGTCGAGTTCGCTTTATGATCATACATTACGATGTTTGGGGCCTATCTAAATTTGCTACTTTGAATGGATACGCGTTGGTTTGTTACTTTTATTGATGATTGTACCAAGATGACAGGTATGTTTGATGAAGTCCAAAGTGGAAATAAACTTGTGACTCCAAGAATTTCATAAAATGGTTTGTAGTTAGTACAATCTACGAAGTTCAAGTTCTGCGGTGGCAAATGGAGTGAATATTTAAGTTTTTGAATTGAAGTGGTATTTGGAAGCCCATGGAACCATTCATCAAACTACTTGTTAGATACACCCAGCCCGAATGGGGTAATGGACTGAAAAATCATCCATTTGTTGGAGGAGTTATCTAGTGCTTCATTGATAAGAAGCACATATGTCTTTGTATCCCATTAGGGACACGCACTTACCTCTGCGGCACATTTGATCCAATTCCAACACTATTGATTTTCGGACACCATCCGAGGCTCTCATTGAAGCAATTGTTGCTCGATCGGTCGAGCTTACCTCCTCATGTTTTTGGTTGTGTAGAATTTGTACATCTTCATAAGCGTCAGCCTTAACCAAGTTGACACCTCGAGCATTACCGTATCTTTTTTAAATTTATCTTTTGTATCGAAAAGGGGTATCGATGTTATCACCCTTAAATAAGCGAATGTTTGTTATAATGGATGTAGTTTTTCATGAAGACTCGATGTATTTTCTTCGAGCTGAACTTCAGGGTGCGGAAAGAAGTTCAAGCTCTAGACTCTGATTTTCTGATCTTTATAGAAGGGGAACTCTTTGAACCTGGTAACAATCTAAATGGGAAGGAAAAGGAACGCCCTGATCTTGGTAATGAGAATGCTGGTGAATTGGATTTGAGTGTTATAACTTTGGACCATAGTGGTGATAAACATGATGAGAACTTCGGACAATGAGGATTGTGGATCAGCCTCATCTGAATCTCTCGCACCACGGGCAGGCGTACACGAACCAATTGCTGGCGAGGATGGTCCTATTGTAGTGTCTGAACCACCAAGAAAACAACTACCACCACGTCAAACCAAAGGTATTCCCAAACCCACATATGAACCCGAACTTTCTAGTAAAGTTAAATATCCCATGAGTCATTATGTGTCTAACCATCGCTTGTCTAAATCAAATAAGTCATTTGTAAATCAATTATCTACTATATCTATTCCTAACAGTGTGTAGGAAGCCTTAGCTGACCCAAGGTGGAAAGCTGCTATGAATGAGGAGATGAAATCCTTGTAGAAGAATGAAACTTGGGAACTTGTTGATCGTCCTCCAGGGAAGAAACCAGTTGGATGTCGGTGGGTTTATACTGTGAAGCACAAAGAAGATGGTACAATTGAACGTTTTAAAGTGAGGTAGTAGCGAAAGGAACACGAGCCTATGGAATTGATTATACAGATACATTTGCACCTATAGCTAAAATCAACATAGTTCGAGTCTTATTGTCTCTAGCTGCGAACCTAGATTGGCCATTGCAACAATTTGATGTGAAAAACGCCTTTCTGCATGGCGAGTTGTCCGAAGAAGTGTACATGGATTTGCCACCAGGGTGCATGATACCAAAAGTGCATTGTTGAAAAGTGTGCAAATTAAAGAAATCGTTGTATGGGCTAAAACAATATCCAAGAGCATGGTTTGGAAGGTTCACGAAGTCCATCTTTGGCTACCATCGGAGTAATTAGGACCACACTTTATTCTTGAAAAAGCGACTGTAGTAAGATCATTGCTCTTATTGTGTATCTTTGTTGACATGGTGATTCTGAGGAAATGATCACGATGAAGGAAGGCTCTAAGTTACTTATCAAACGAATTCGAAATGAAAGACCTCAGTCACTTGAAATATTTTCTTAGGATCGAAGTCTCTATCTGATAAAGGGATTTTCTTGTCTCAAAGAAAATATGCTTTAGATTTGTTCACGAGAGCGGTAATAATCGGCATGTCAACCCGGTGATACACCCGATGAAAGGATTGAAGTTATGTGTTGAGACTAATCAGGTGCCTGTTGATAAAGGGAGATATCAGAGGCTTGTTGGAAGATTGATGTACTTAGCCCACACTAGGCCAAATCTTGCCTATGCATTGAGTATTGTTAGCCAGTTTATGCATAATCCTGGAGAACAACATATGAATGCAGTTATGCTCATTTTAAGGTATCACGAAGTCAACTCACAGAAGGAGCATTTATTCTTAAAATGAATTGTCAAGTGTGGATGCATATAGTGATGGTGGCGGGCTTGAAGCGATAGATGACAAGCTTGTGATCTACTTGGGATATTTCACCTTTGGCAGGTGAAGCAATCTCATTACATGGGAGAAGCGAAGTAGAATGTTGTTGCGTTCAAGCGCAGAGGCTGAATTGAGGGTATGGCACTTGGAATATGGCTTATTGTGGCTAAGACTTCTATTGATGGATTTGGGCTATCTGCCTAAGCAAGCAGGATTTGGCTTTGTTAATGATAAAGCGGCATGATGTGCTCATATCCGTTTAACATGATCGTACAAAGCATGTGGAGGTAGATAGATTTTTCATTAAGGAGAAATTGGATGATAAAATTGTCGAGTTGCCTAAGATTCGATCCGAAGATCAATTGGCGGATATCCTCACCAAAGTTGTTTCAAGTCGAGTGTTCTCAAAGTTTTTGGGCAAGTTGGGCATGTGACATCTATGTACCAACTTGAGAGAATGTTGCGATATTGGATTAATAGTCAAAATATTCTCTGTATAATTCTCTATTACTATTATTCTTTGTTAGACAATTAGCAATTATAGGAAACTATTATATTCTTTCATAGTTTAAAGATACTTCTCTGTTAGACAAATAACTTAATTATAGGAATAGCTTGATTATAGGATCTCTACTATCTCTATAAATATGTACATGTAAAGATACATAATTTTTTATGAATAAAAAATGTCTTCTCTGTTCGGTTGCCTCAAAGCAAATCTAAAATTTACTTCCCAATGTAGTGACTAAGGTTCCTCCTTGCTTCTGAGAAATTCTTTTGTTTATTTGCTGTAACGTGGCATTTCTAGGTTGAGGGGCAAAAACATTGCAAATATTAGGATATAATTTTATAACAGAAATGCTCCTTTGTTCCCAAGAAGATAGATAAGTTAACAAATTTAGATTGAGAAGGGAAAACAAAGGAATCGGATAAGAACTCACCCAAAGACATGGTACGCCATGACTCCCTCCCAACTTCTTTAACAAGAACAGTTCAGAAGTATTCGAAGAGCAGAATAAAGTTTGTTGACAGATTCTGTCATAAAATACGACTTCAATTTTAGCACTTCAGGGTGTTTGAAAGCATGTTATACCAGTATCAAACAGTAAACTTTCATGGCAGGCTATGATATACCAGTAAAAACATTATAAAGCATGTTAGCAATTAGAATTTTGTTGATTTCCTCCGTGCCTCTTCAAGAGAAATAGATAGATAAATTCACATATAACATTGATTCTGGAAGTAAAATAGAAACCCATGTTAGCAAAACCACATTTGATTCTAGTCTCAAATTGTACAAAATGTTGCCAACCTGTGTTAATAATCTTCCCTTGCTCCTCTTCGTAAAGCGAACATAAGGAAAAACTTTTAAATCAAACGATCAGAGCATGCTCTGCACCCTAGTCTCCAAGAATAAACACAAGATCATGACACCCTGTGATAAATACTTTTCAAATTCAAATCCCCAATTTTGTTGCACGGGAAAGAGATCAACAAGCACAAATCTATGGTAGGTCCTCAAAAGGATTAAACTAATTTAAATATTTCACGGATATTTAAGAGTTGTCCTTGCATTTTGAAAGGTAAACATACATTTGATATCAAATTCTCTAATTATTTCTTTTTTGGCTTTCAGTCTTAAGTAAAGATCAACTCTTTTGAAGAATTTTGGTGGAGATATGCTTAATATAACAAACTCTGTTTGATTGAAGAATTTTTCCAAACCACAATATATACACTTTTTCAACAACTTTTTTATTATTTTTAGGAAACATCCCATTTGGTAGGTACAATAATTTATTTCATCCCCAAAGAACTCTTAGCTAGGAGATTGGTGGTCGTTTTGTTTATTCTTTAATTTAAAATACATGTTGACTTATGAATTATAATTTCTCCACTGACATGCATTTTTTAATCTAGATATTCAGGACAATGAACTTTGCCTTTAGGTGGGTGAGATTTATCTTATGATTATATATCTCGGTAAAAGTAAGTCATTGACATGATACAACAAAAAAATACTTTGTCTAAACTAATACTTTTTTTTTTTAAATATCAATCTAATATATTTTGAAAAATCAAAATTAATACGGTGTTATCAAAACCATTGGTAATTGACTACGATTTTAAATTTTTTTAGCTCAAACCATAATCATTTACTAGGATTTTAAATTTGAAGTTAAAACCCTAGTCACTAATTACAATTTTAAATACTAATTTGAACATTGTTTTCATAAGTGTATTATATTGATATATTTTTTTAAAAATACTATTTAAAGACAAAACTCACAAATAAAAGCAATAAAGTTTTTGTCATTTGCGAAAACATTTTGAAAATGCATGATAAATTGTAATCATATTTGAAGAAATACTTGAGTCTTTGTATATATCGAAAAAAGTATATTACAGGTCCAAGGTGAAGGCTTATATATAAGCTAAGCTATACAAAACTTAAAAAGGAAAATATACAATTGTCATATACATATAATCTAACATCTCCCCTCAAACTCATGGTGGTTTAAGAGAAACCATTTTGAGTTTGGAAGCTAAAACTCGAAAAGTTCCTAGAGGAAGGGGTTTATTGAAGATTATCGACTAGCGATCACGAGAGGAAACGGTGAAGTATGGAGTGTACCTGAGTAGATGATGACGAATGAAGTGACAATCCAATCTCAATATGTTTGAAAATACGTTCATGGAAGACATCATTATGAGCAATTTAGATAACACTTGATTATCCGCAGTGAAGTTTAATTCTGATGAAACAATGACACCAAGATTGCGAGTGGCTCGCGTAACCAAATAAGTTCGGTGTAGTAGTATCGAGTAGCTACATATTAGCGGTGTTGGAATGAGCAACAGCTGTTTGTTTCTTGCTTCTCCAAGAGATAAGAGAATAACCTAGAAGAAAACAATATCTTATAGTATATCGACAATCAATTGGATCACCTACCCAATCTACATCTGAATATGCTTGAAGAGTTAATAAGGAATGTGAAGAAAAATGAAGACCATTAAATATGGTGCATTTTAGATATCGAAGAATCCTAAGAACAATAGCATAATGAGGAGATCTAGGGGCAGCCATGGCGGCGACTATATGAGCTGCATAGGAAATGTCGGGCGAGTATGATGAGATGATCGGACTCCCAACAAGAATTTGTTTGTGAGTAATCGGATAGTGATTCGCCATCATGGCGAGATGAGGCGATAGTTATGCTCAATAGGTGTCATGAGCTATCTTGCTTCTTATCGGTGATCTTGGCTAAATCAGATTGGAAGTATACTTGGCCTTAGTAAGATAATAACCATCGGTAGAAGAGGAAACTTCTAGACCAAGAAAGTAATTAAGAGGGTCGAGATATTTCATTTCAAATTGACCACAAAGAAAGTGCTTTAGATCCTGAATACCCTGCCTATCATCACTTGTAATAATCATATCATCGACATACAAGAGTAGAATAGTAATACCATGATAAGACCGTCTTAGAAAAAGAGTTGTATCAAAAGAACTGGTTGAGAGATAGTAGAACTGAACTTTGCAAACCATGCTCAAGGAGCTTGTTTTAAGGCCAAGTAAGAGTGCTCGCCATAGTCGACATACTTTGTGGGAACCCGAGAAGGGTGAGAATAACAGGAGGAAGCTTGTATGGAGCTTCCTCTGAGGTTACCCATTAAGAAAAGCATTTTTTACATCCATCTGAAAGAGCGGCCATTTGCGAGCCATAGAAATGGCAATAAGAGTCCTAACATAAGAAAGTTGAGCCCTTTGGAGCAAAGTCTCCCTCATAATCAATCCCATACTCCTGGGTAAAGCCCTTGGCAACAAGGCGAGCCTTATAGCGATCAATAGTGCCATTCGATCGAGTCTTGATCTTATAAACCCATTTACAACCGATAGCAGATTTTCCAAGGGAAGATCAACCAGATCCCATGTTCCAGTCTTATGTAGTGCATCCTACTCTTCTTTCATAGATTGCTGCCATAAAGGGTTAGAGGAAGCCTCATGAAAAGTCTGAGGTTCCTAGAGAGAAGGCAAAACGAAAAGCAATGATGAAGATGAGAAGGAAGAGTAGTTACCCATTGGAGCGACTAAGTGCGTAGAGTTTAGAAAAGGGTGGCGGGATCCACTAGCTGGAGCGATATCGGTGGAGCACTGGATCGATGATTAGTGCGGGGCTCATTGGATGTGAGAGGGGCATTAGAAATGAAGGGGCTTCGGATACCAAGGGGATGCTCAAATATAGAAGTAGGAGACTCTCGGGGAAAAGGTCGGGGAGAGGATCGATGGGAAATAGGTGAAAACGAGACATGAGGGGAGTTGGTAAAACATTTGTGTCCCCAAAGATCACATGCCAAGAAACACGAAGACGTTTGCTAATGGGATCATATACCTATAACATTTTTACCAATTCCTTGCCTAGAAAACAACCTGGCGAGAATGAGACTAAAGTTTTTTTCTTTCATGATCTTGAAGAAGAACAAAACAGACACATCCAAATACTCTAAGTAAGTCATAGGAGGGAGAAGGACCAAACAACATATCATAAGGAGTTTGATTCTGAATAGTGGGAGAAGGACATCGATTGATGGTGTAAACGGCAATAAGAGCAGCTTCCCCCCAAAACTGAGAAGGAGTAGAAGCGACAATAGTAGTAACACGAACAACATCAAGAATATGACGAAGTTTGCTCTCAGCCTTGCCATTTTGTTGAGAAGTTCCAGCACAAGAGGAATAAGGAACATTACCATTTTGATGTAGAATAGAAGTAAATTCATAGGCACATATTCTTGGGCATTGTTAGATCACAGCTTTGATGAGTTTAGAAAGCGTATTGTCGATCATTTTGTAAAGATCCTGATATATTTGATAAAGTTCAAAACGATTTTTGAAGAGATAAATCCAAGTATATTGGGAAAAATCATCCATAAAAATAACAAAATAACGTGACCCACCCTGAGTAGTAATGGGAGAAGGGCCCCATACATCATAATGAATAAGATCGGAGAGCATGGCTACTTGTTATTAAATGATAAATGTGGCCCAGCCAGGGAGTCTATTGACCATCGTCTACATGTGGAAACACATTGTGTCTCATATCATAAGGCTATATATGAGTAAAATGACCCAATAGGGCCCATCATCATACTACGCCCATACGATTCTAAGCGTACATTTTTATAGATTCAAGAGTTATTACATCACTCTTAATACAAAATATATATTAAAACTAGTTCGTTCTAATATATACACAAAACATGAATCAAGGCCACAGTCCGACCCACTTCATAATCTAGGCCTCTAAGGAGCGTCGTCTGCCTGAATACTCACATTGCCTAAAGGGGATCCGCAGGCAGAGTGAAACAAGCCAGTAATATTAATCTCTACGAGGGTTGTTTCCCACCTAAGTACTCATGCAATAGCAAACACACATTCAAGTGGATTCATGATTCCTACTCGAATGTCTACATGCTAATCTCATTTGTGAGTCCTCATAGGCGCTCCTTCACACATGCTTATGCCATGTATGAAAATCATTTCCAAACAAAAATATTTGTTTTATTTTTAGGCAACCCTCCGATATAAATACGTTGGACAATCCTTTGAGGTGAATTTGTTGGATAACTCTCCGAAACAATTCATGGGCCTCTCCGAAGTGAATTGTTGGACAATTTCTCAACACAATTCTTCGGAAAATTTTTCGATAAAATTCTATCGGACAACCCTTTGAAGTACTTCATGTTATGCACTCTTTACTATTCTAGGGTGCGATGCATAAATGTAATATGCCAATTCACAGCCATTCATGTTAATATATCAGTATGCATATATTAACAAAATTAACTACAACAAACATGTTATTCATTGTAAGCAATAACACAAAAATCGCTCACATGGGCGATAGAAAAACTCAGAAATTTGTTCAACTAGTGCGTCGAATCTGTAAACACCTGATTAGGATCACCAGAAGGTAGTCTACAAGCCCGACTTGGTGGCAA
This sequence comes from Tetrastigma voinierianum, assembly GCA_016808115.1. Classification (NCBI taxonomy): domain Eukaryota; kingdom Viridiplantae; phylum Streptophyta; class Magnoliopsida; order Vitales; family Vitaceae; genus Tetrastigma; species Tetrastigma voinierianum. The sequence continues at coordinate 213,651 of JAEQBH010007130.1, read as the reverse complement.
AGCGGTCAGAGTCTCATTAACCGGTCCCGCAAGGATGAAACACGGCTTTTAGGCCTCAAACACACCTGACCATTTTGTATGGTTCTTGAACAAGAACTAAACAGTAGGAGAAGAACCCCTACCTCCCAGATTTTGTCGAAACTCCACAATATCAGTACCCACGCGTAGCTTTAGCAGTGGGGATTAACTTTGCCTCTTGTCTCGCCGGAATTCGGCGAACAGATCACCGGAAAATCTAGAGAGAAGTGAGAGCTTCTCACTCTAGATTTTCTCTTTCTCTCTCTCTGTTGGTTTCTCTGTCTCTCTTTATCTTTCTCTTCTCCCAACCAGTTGGGAGAAGATAGTGGTCAAGAGGACTTGTCCTCTCATAGACACATGGCCAATTCTCATTAGCTCATAGGATTACACCTTATCCTCTCATCCATCTACCATGGATTTCCTTCAAATGGCATGATGCCATGTGTCTCTCATGGGTCCCATTTGAGCTCAATGTTTGACTCACCTCACAACTTGACATGGCACCTTTGTGAGCCACTCATCTCTCATGCGAGTGTCCTGTACTTACCTTGATTGCCTCGAAGCGTGAAATTCCGTGTATCTTGGGGTCGACCAAATTCGACGTGGTAGTTAAATTTCATGAGACGATACCAACGGTGAAGTCTGTTTCATCATACGAGATCTAGAAAAATTCAAGATTTTGACCGAAATTACCATTTTACCATTTTTCGGAAAATTTGAATTTTCATAGATGTTTTATAAATCAAAGTTTGTTTGCCAAATTGACAAGGCATACAATCAAAACTCTTGTTTGAAATTGAACCTAAAAAACCCAGAGAAACTAGTGTAATAGGCTTGGAATGAGATTCCACAGCTGATAATTCGGACTGAGTCAAGGTAGTAGTGTTACGAAGAATCTGTAGGCTAGTGTAATAAACTTCACGAGAATGACCTTTGTTCTTACAGTGCAGGATAAGAAGAGGCTTCTTATTGATATGTCGTCTGACATTAGTCCCTTTGCCTTTGGAAACATAGGTAGATGAACCTGCAGAGGAAAAAACAGGAGTAGCAATATGTGAAAGAACAGCTGGAGTAGCAAGCACTATAGACAAATTTTTGGTCAATGGTCAATGGTCAAAGGTTTATGGTCAACAGTCAACGGTCAATGGTCAATAATCAATGGTCACGATCAATGGTCAACGGTTAATGGTCAATAGTCAACGGGCGTGGGCGGCGGATGGCGGGTCGCGCGGTCGAGCTTGGCATTTCACGTAAGCGCTACGGGTTGAAGATGCACGAAATTCCGCAGCGTGCGAGTAGATCAGCGCTGCGGAACAAAGCGGCGCGTGCGGAAAAATCGGGGGACGCCGACGGCATATGACGATGCGTGGGAGTGTTTTCAGCTATCTGCTGCACACCGGCGTGATTGTCTTGACAAGATTTACCTCTGAATGGCATGTAACTTCAGTTTTAGGCTTGCAAATGTAGGAAATAAAAAGCAAACAGTGGTGTTCACGGGAAAAAATGAGTTATACGGTGATGGTAATGCCTAGACCGTGAGAGCAACGGAAGAGAAATAAAAAAAATCAGAGAACCTACTCTGATACCATGAAAAAAGACTTGAGTCTTTGTATATATCGAAAAAAGTATATTACAGGTACAAGGCGAAGACTTATATAAGCTAAGCTATACAAAACTTAAAAAGGAAAATATACAATTGTCATATACATATAATCTAACAATATTAAATAACTTTAATATTTTTAAAGAAGAGCATCTGAAAACTTTTATACTACTTCTTTTGCACGTGTTGTTTTACTATTCAATGTCAAAATATGCAATAGTGGAAGAGCATGGATGTAAACAGTACTCCATTGTTGGCCTGACATGTGGTAAGGGAATCTCCATGTTGTTAAGCTAGTTATATCTTCTTGTGACCCAATATAATTGTGTTCTATGTGTTCTTCTGATTCCCCCATCCACCAATTCGGGCAAGTGTCTTATCTGGATATTCAATCTTTGGATAACCTAATTGAGTCTAACTTCGTCTCAGACTAACTTCTGATTATTTAAGCCCATTACATCATCAAAAGAAGGGAGTGTAATTACACCGATCACAATTCAAAATGTTTTACATTCTTGGATTGTAATTGTAAAAAATGAAATGGTTGTATTATGATAAAATTTTATCGTTATGTTTATTAAATTTAAACGGGAATTAAGTTGGATGTGATATATAAATGCACGGATCCGTTAAAAACAACTTATAAAAAAAAAGAAAATGAAATCAACTTAAAAGAATTTTGAATGGTAAGGGCATGAATGGTAAATAAATTTATTTGATGTGACAAAACATTACTTTTGGACTTATTCATTGACCTGCTTTATAAAATGCAGACGACGTACATGGCTCACCAACATCTTGATCATTTACAACAAAAATTATACATATTATACTGAGTTTTGTACGGAATGAATGCATTTGGAAAAAAAATGAACAACTTAGTTTGCAAGTCATTGTGCTTTTTTTCTGGGAAATGATGTAATCATTGTCGAGCAGTGGCAAATTGATTTGAGAAGAAGACGCAAACTAGAACAACGACATTTTGGTTAACTGAAATGCTGCTAACGGAAACAACAACAATTGGTAAATGCCACCAATGACCTGATTAGTTAAAGTAGTACCTCCCAGGCAACCTTACTTGACGCTGGGCTTATATTACTTAGGGTTTCTTTTCTTTTTCTTCTCCTTCATTGTGCTCTTCTTCTCCTCTTCTCATACAGTACGCTCCTCTCGATCCTCCTCGTCTGCTCCTCTTGATCGTCCTCCCCTCTCCCTCCTCTTGCCTCGGTCCTCCTCCCCTCTACGGTATGCTTTCCTCTTTTCTGCATTCTCTTTTTATTAATGTATTTGTTGGTTGTATATTTTTATCACCCAGGTGTGTAGCTAAATGGGACTGATATGCGGGTCTCTTGTTGTCTCCTTTTGGGAGATTTGATGCCGACTATTGGTGTCATAATTTCCTTTCTTGAAAGCTATTAACTTGATTTCTTGTATGCTCGAATATTAGAAAATTTTAAATCTTTGATTTGTGGCATAGGTTAATGAAGTTGGGACAACTTTGAATTTCTTGGTTTACACTACATTCGTATACAATCTTTTTGTAATTTGGTTTCCTGAAGCCATCCTTGGAACTAGTTACATTAGGGCCCAATTGTTGAGACACTTTTCTTGTTATCCTTGTGGAAGACTTTGAACATCACTATTGTTGGATATGCAGTTCAAATTGATTAAATAAAAAAAATAATTAATATAAAAATAAAACTTTATTGTTGAACTCCTTCCTTTTGGACTACCTTTGTTTCCCCCTTTTTTAAGAACTCCTTGTTGTGTATGCTGCATGTATTTAACAGACTTCTAATATTGGTTCCAATGAACTAGGTTTTTACTTGAGTCATGAAATGTATGTCTTGTGGATGAGTGTGAGCATCTGATTTATGAACTCTGTTCCTTGAGGCAATCCAGATTTTTTTTGTTAATGGTTTGAATCTTCTTAATGACCTTTCCTTTTGGGTATGTGTATATACATCTCTCTATTTCTCACTTGTAATCTCCTACTTGATGCTCAAATAACTATAGTCATGCACCTTGGGACTTGTCTTATGATGAATAAGGAAAGAAAATAGATGTTATGGAGTACTGTTTACAGTTTGGTGGTAGTTTTAGGCAAAATTTTATGAGAGCAATTTATAAAAAAAAAAGGTTTCTCTATTTCTTTTACAAAAAAAAATTTGTTTGGAAACTAAATTCCTATAAAAAGCGAAGGGGGCCTTAGGGTTAGAGTTAGGGTTAAGTAGAAGTATTTCTTCTTGATTCCCTTAGTCTCAAAGCAAAAAACAAGTGAAAGCACTTGAAAGTTGTTTTCAAACAAATTCACATCATTTGTTTAGAGCAAATGTCGGAAAAGCGTTTTAGTAAAAAATTGAGTTTTAGACTCGGTTGGTTTAGGGAAACTATAAATATTTTGTAAAGAAAATAAAAACTAATTTTTTGAAACATTGACCCACTTAACATTTACAGAAATAGTTATAGTAAATAGTTGTCTTTGTACTTGCTTCATTTGAATTTTATTAAGAACTATTATTTTGTTCATTTTTCCTTGGATCCTATTATCCAGTCTTCCCATCAATGCAATTATGAGGTTAGGGGTCCCTTTCCTGCAGTTTGAAGCTTGTTGGTTTCTACCTGCTTTATCTCCTCCATGTACTAATGTTGCAATTTTTTACTCCAGGACCTAGCATAGTTCTCATACATATTCTCACTCAAATATTTATTGCATTGGTTATTTTCTTAGTTTCTTGCCATATAAAACTGCTCATCTTTCAGCCTTAGGGTTTAGGAATATGTGGAGGTTCTGAATTGTTTAAGCAATAAACCCATGGGCGTGCTTGATGTGAAACGAAAAACTGCCAGGAGATACTTTCTGGGTTCCAAACATACCCTAAGAAAGGCCACTTTAGATCATTTTTATCATTGTTGAATATCAGTTTTAAGAATAAGACGCTTCAAAAGTAGAAAATTAATTATTTTCATTTAATGAAGATCATGGTTAATTTGTTGCATGAATGGAAATTAGTTTTCCATTTTACTTTGGCTCTAGATTGTAATTTCTCTTGCATTTAGAGAACTTACCAAGTGTTTTGATGTTGTGTTGATCGCCAAGAAAATGTAGGAGGAGAAAGAAAGAAGTTGGAATCTTCCAGTTGCAATTCCAACAACTAATTACTATAAGATTCCCGAGTTTTCATTTTCTTTTTACCCTTTAATCGGTTACCTTTTCTGTGAATCAAGTCGAACTTAGATTTAAAATGAAATTCACAAATAGATTAATATGAGACACTGTTGAAATAAAATAAATACATCAGAATTAGGTTTCAAATGCTTAAAGATAATTATTTGTTTATGCTTCTCTGCCTATATTAGAGAACTAATGATTATGGTTCTCTGTTATAAAAGGTGGCTTTCCTATCATGAATTCAAGATATAGAAAATATGTTTTCAGCACGTTTATTTCTCTGCAAGATATAGAAAATACGTTGAAATAAAATTTCTGATTGATTGTTGCATACATATTGTCCACTCTTATTTATGTGAATTGAAAGCATGAAGTACTTGGTATTCCCATTATGCCTAGGTTTGTCTGAAATCACACTATTAGTTTCATACTACTTTACCCATTTACATGTTATGCCAAGTCACATGAAAGTGCATATGAAATGTGTTGCTTTGAATTCCAGGGTTAGAATATTAGCAATAATATAAATTGGCCATTCGTTTCATGTGATCTCATGCTTGCAAGTGGAGAGATCAATCGGTAACCGGTAAGAATATAGATGAATGTGTGGGGGAATAAATGGTAGGAGATAGTTGATGTTGAAACCTATATTTGACCAAATTTGTGATATTATCTTCCCGAGACTTAGACTTAGACTTAGAATACAGATGAATGTGTGGGGGATATGGGCCATATTGTATACCAGGCCTACAAAACCATTGTCAACCTCTTTTGTATGACATACTGCTACATTTTTAAAATTTTTGGATGACTTTGTTCCACATATCACACACATATGCACAAAGAAGTTGAAACCCCAAAAACCCTAAAACACTAAAACACTAAACCTAAACCCCAAACCCTAAACCCTAAAACCCCAAACCTAGTAAAAACCCTAAACCTTGTGCAATTTTTCTCTCTCTCTCTTCTCTCTCTCTCTGCTCTTTTTCTCAAGTCCTTTTTTTTTTCTTTTCTTCTTCTCTTCTCTTTTTTTTCTTCTCAAAACCCCCAAACCACATGACACAAAACTTTAAAAACCCAAAACCTCAAACCCCCAAAACCCTAAAACCCCAAACCCTCAAAATGCTAAAAACCCTAAAACCCTAAAACCTTGGTAAAACCCTAATCTACAGCCTTGTAAGAATAGAAATCAAGTTTAGTAACCTAACGTATGAATGTAGTTGTTGTATAACACTTTGTTATCGAATGTATTTCTCGATTGCGAAATTGTAATGTATGTGTAATTAAATGATGTATGTAAATGAGATGTTCTAAGTAAATTTAGACATCAATCATCTATGTGTCTATTTTAATTTATTGTAAATTTGTAATTATTACTGTTTTAATTATTGTGGACAGTCTCTCTCCAATGTGTTTTACTAATATTTATAGTGCCTTTCAGACATCCAGGTTATATATATGGCATTCAGAGGGCTTCATGATGCTAATCCATTGGATCCATCTGTCTTGGTATTGCAAGACAGACACAGGTCCCACTTAGTTGACACAGAGCAGAAGGTATTTTGGTTATTCATGAATTAAGATTCCAATTTACCCTCTAATTTGTATATATTCAATTATAAACTTGGTTTTTTATTACTTGTAGTTCCAGGAAGTCCTCCACCGCCGACAGCAGATGAGAGCCTTCCTCAATATGTGGAGGATGGATTCACGAATTCGTCCATACGTGATCCGCGCAGGATTCTGCGGTATATACCGCTTAGGCCACATCATGATAGATTGACCACTTATCACTTGTCTCATCGAGAGATGGAGGCCTGAGACACACATTTCAAGGCCCTAGCTCTGAGAGATGACGTATCACATTGCTGTGGGATGTTACTATATCCTCGTCTCTCATATCAACGGACCAACCATCACGAGGACATGTGTGCTCGATGTAGCAGAGTTATGCGTGAGCCGGCCTGGGCATCACCACCCGCTAATGCTCTCGTGAGGGATCTATTATTCCATCCAAGTGCTTATGCCAATAGCTATCCACCCCAGCACTGGCGTCAGTATGCCGATTTTTGTGAGCTTATGCATATGGGTTCATCTAGCGTTGATGGATCCTTCTTGTTTGCAGACAAGAAAGGAGTCCACGTTCATTTGTGCTTTCTCCCACTACAACGAGATTTGACATAGACAGCGACTTATAGTTGGGGTGGTGTAGTACTAGCACATACATATCGGGAGTTATACCGAGCCAACTTGGACCGTAGACGCGGTATTAGCGGTTGTATTACATTAATACATGTATGTGATTTTTTTTTGTAATTACATACATATCTATACGTAACACACACGTTGTTTACTTTCTGTTTATTTTATATTCAAATTATGGTCTAGGAGAGGCTTCATGTGGGCTGACCCGATTTTCATTGGCTATCACTAAAGATATCCAGCACTACTCATTCCTCATGCCTTACATGATGACGATGTCGATGTCGTCTATGGAGATGTAACTGAGGGTCTGGACGATGGATTACCAACTGAGCATGGCGTTGAGCTAGAGCCAAAGCTAGAGCCAGAGCCACTTCGTGGTGGTGGTGAGAGTACCTTTGATACGGTGCATAACTCCATCCGGTGTACTCCCATCGCAGATCAGCGAGACGCTACAAAATTCTGATTAGGTAATTATATGTAAAAGTATATGGTTCTATAGTAATTTCATTCATATTGACATAAAAGTTTTTGACGTCAGTGGTAAATGTGTAGGTTTTATGGCAGCTATACATCGGAGTGTTGGTTGACCAAATTCTTCATGATATATAAGCCACCGATCAGATATCTAGCGCATTTATGTCACCGCCATATGTTTTGTGATCGCGGCGTGATCGCCTGTGAGCGGTCTTACGCCGCTTGGGCTACATCGTGATACTCTCCACTTGTTTACGAGCAACATCTACATAGAGTGGATGCACGGGCTATAAATAAAATAGATCGTAACGACGCGCCCGTATATAGCATTACGGATACGCGAGCAATAGGACTGTATCGCTTCACTTTTGGCGTGTCGGGTTTGATTGACTTCCATGATCTATCCACGCAGCGGGTATCGCCATACTACGACGCTTTATGACACCACTAATGCATAAGAATTATATGAGGTTCCATACTACTGTAAACAGACTACTCATGTTTTTGTAAGTGCTGAGGCATATGTTTCTAAACTTTTTCAAATTTGAATCTAATAGATTATAAATTTATAATTTTTCTTTGGTTCACTCAAATTTCTACTATATATTTATATACCAAATAGCTTCCTCATATTATGCTACTATTTGTAAGTTGTGCGACATAATTATATTATCGAACTAAGTTACACTAGACTGAGAAGACTATCGTATCGTGGCTACGTCAGAGGGCTTCTAAGGCATCACATGGACCATCCATTAGACCTCTGGTGTCATCCACTCTAGCACGTATGTAGCCCATTCGAGGTAGAGGGAGAGGAAGAGGGAGAGTTGATCGCCGAGGTCGTGGTCGAGATGGTGGGCCAGGTCATGGTCTAGATAGTGAGAGCGGTCTAGGTACACTTGAGCCGACTTTGCCTACTTCAATACCCTCCCATACTTACTCCTCACCCGAGATGTTTATATCCTCACACACTTACACATCATCTTCCATACCCCCACACATTGACACATCACCTTCCATACCCCAACACACTTACACATCACCTTCCATACCCTCACACACTTACACATCACCTTCCATACCCCCACACAATTACACGTTTGTACCATATCCGGTGTCGCCAGAGCCAGCGTCCATAGCAGTAGATATCACATTGTCAAGCCACATCCTCCCACATCATCCTGGCACGTTCCATCGATGACACCATCCTCGACCTTATCGTGGAGTTAGGTCCACTTAGCCAGGCAACCTCGTGGTCCACGGTACGCCACTTCATCCATCAGCCCCCGCTCCATCACCCCATCACTACCTATGGGACCCTGCCTGTAACAAGCTATTTATTTTAGGCACCGTCCTAAAAGAAATATAAAGACGCCTTCTTATGGGACTCATTGACACATGTTATTATTTTTATATATTAATATTTGTATATAATGTTTTAATATATTTATATGATTTGGTATATGCATGGAGGTCTTAATCTTAGTGTTCCTCGACTAATGTGGTTATGTCTGCTATGATTGTTTGATAATCGAAATCGTTGTCTTGGCAGATAATAATGATTGCGAATTACTATTGCAAATCGTATGTCAAGTTGCTCTAACATTTGTATGATGTTGTTGATTTAGAACAAATATCATTTGGAAGTTCTTGAAGGAATGTAAAGGTTTTTTATTTCCAAATTTTTTTGAAGATTATGCATGAGATGCAATGAGCGATAGCTTTTCTTTATATTGTTAAATCTTTTGTAGTTATATTCCCTTTCTTATAAACTACCTTTTAAGAGAATGGGTGTGAATAGTAATTGTAATATCTTTGTGAATCAACTAATACAATAGAAATGTGATTCCTCTAAAGGAACATGATTTGGCAATACTGGAAAATTTGGTTAGAATTAAGGTATAATCCCTTATTTAATTAGTAATTGGTATTTTGATACATTTGACGATGTGCCTGAATGTATTTTAAACAACTATTGGTTTTCACTAAACAATGAAACATGGCAGGCATTGAGTTTGTAATGTTAGTTGTACATTGTTATTATAATAGCAAGCAATAATAACAACTTCTGCTATGTCATATAAATATCATATGACATACAAATTCAACTTTGTATTTTTGCTGGATGGATAAGTGATGACACAAATGTTTAGTAAATCAAGCATAAAAATTGCATTAGTATTTGTGTACTGTCAATTGATGCAAATCATTCAATTTTCAGTAAGATCATTTTAAATGAAGCTAATTAACAAATGATTCCATACAATGTTATCACAATCACATTTAGGATACCCAAAAGAAAACACTTTTTTCTTTCCTTTCATATTCTTCTTGTAGAGGTACTTCATCTCTTCCGTTGCAACCTCTCGCCTCTTCTCTCCGAATATTTAACCCGGAATTGTAAACAATAAATGAATTCGCGGCCGTCTATACATTTTCCCTCAGAGAAAATATACCTCAGACTCTCATTAGGAGCACAAACCCCGTTGTTGATGATCACCACCATACTATTTAAGACTAGTCCACATCCGTAGCTATTATTGTACGCTTCGAGCTCCCCAAGACACAATAGCGATTTTATTTAAAAATACAGCTACAACATCCAAATAAGTAAACACACACAATCCAAACCTGGATACAAAATGTATAGATTACACAACAGTTTCTTTTAATATTTGTAAGGGTAATGTGACAAGGATCTTCAAAATGTTATTACTTTATTACATAACAACATATCTAGGCTTCTAACAACACTATATTAATTAGGTAGAAACTCAAAATATACCATGTAAAAAATGTATCTCTTATTCTAGATTTCTTTATGCTCATTAATATCATTTGGATACAACATACACTAGTTATTAGCTTAAAATACTTTGATGACAAAGTTAGAAGTCTTAGACTAGAGTTTGGAGTGATGTTTATACCACATAGGCAAGTGTTTAAAGACAAAAAATTCTATTATGTAACCAATTAAGAAAGTAGGTAGCCTGAAACCTTTGGACATTGTAGTTAAATCGGGCTATACCGCTAAGAAAGAGAAGAGAGAGTCCACTGTCCAAGTTAAAAGATATGTCCACTGATATATCCTGTACCATGCATTTCACAAAGTTAACCTGCCATTAAAGTCCAAACACCAACCATTGAGATCAACAAATATATCAGGTCTCCCATTTAGTGCCATAAATATGAGATATATAAGGAAAGTGATATTTCTTTAGTGACAACGGGGAGATAATTATTAGGCTGGTAACTATATGGCCTCTTTTAGTTCTAATAGAAAAACAAGAAAGACATGTTTCTTTTAAGAAAAACAAAAATATACCTCTCCCTTCACCTTGAGTCGACATGTGTTGAGCGTGAAAGGCTGGGAGGACCAAATCCAAGATAACGGGACAACTACATTCATACATTCGTACACATGCATTACTAAACTTGATTTCTATTCTTACAAGACCGCCGATTGTGACCCACTTGTTTGCACAACCCACATGTGATAGTTTTTTTCCCCTCCCTAACGTCCATTTCATTATGCAACCGGATTGATTTAAGACGTCCACTTCCCATGCGTTGCCTTGACTCAAGAGGTACAATCGTAGGACCATCATAAAGAGGCCACTCATCTTCATTGAATATTGGATGAAAAAAGCTTGCCCATGTATCATAGTACGACTGAGTAGTGTAGTAACCTTCCACAAAGAAACGGAAATCAACACAATGATGTTGACATGTTGCTATGATATGGCTACATGGAAATCCATATATCAATGTCTTTCCACATGTGCAATTTTTTTCATCTAAGTTGAGGCGATGAGTTTGACCACTCTTTGACTTGACATGAAATAGGCCCTTTTCATGATCGTAAAGCACAATTTCCATCGAATCCAAATTTCTAAATAACATGACTTCGACCAGCATCAACATACGGAAATGAATCGTCAAGAGATGCCAATCTATTAGCACCTAGTTCTCTTTGCAAATAAAGTAAATCAGCAGACAAAAGAAGGCCAATCAGACTAATGCGCTATTGGTTGGCTACGAACTCCTTTAAGGACACTATTAAATACCTCTGAAATGTTGGTTGTCATTAACCCATATTTTCAACATCCGTCGTGTGAAAGAGCCCATAACTGGAAAGGGATTGCCTCTAGCCATTGTAGTGCTTCAGAATTAATTCTCCTAATTGTAGTCATATGCTTATTGAATTTGCGTCGATAATTTCGCGAAAGTTGCTCTCGCATACAAAATTTCTAAAAGTTTATCTTTGAACCGCCATAAAATTGCTTGCAAGATGACGATGCAAATCTATGATAAAAGTGTATGTCAGAGTCTAATCAAGATGGGGATCGGTCATTGCTGCCATGATAATTGGATGTTTGTTAGATATAACGCATATCTCCCATTCCTCGTTGAGTAACTTTATTTCTTATAAGGCATAAGAACCATCCCTTCCTAACTATCAGTATTCTCGCTTTCGTAATAACAATGCAATTGAACAACCGGACAGCTCAATACACCCTATATCAATCAATAACTTGCCTTTATACTTCCGATATAAATGTGTACCATCAATACTCATTACGGATGACAATGTTCAACCTTCAATCGATGGTTTGAATGACTGTGAACACGGTTGGAATATCTTTGCTCGCATATTAATTTCGCATGTTTTTCCAAGATCACTGTCATGCCATGAACAAACGTGATACCAGATATGACCGAGAGAAGTCACCAAATAACTATCTAATTGCTTTATGCTTTCCATCCAACGCCTTTTTGTATGATATTTCATATCCCCATTTCTCCATCACACTTGCTTGAATAGAAACTCAGATTTAATGTGAATTTGCGGCCTAATTAGTTGCCTTTATATGAGCAAATCTACCAAGTTCGACTCTGTTACCGATTCTTTTGGTCCTGGTTCAAGCAAGGATTGACACAAGTATGTGGCCCTCGTGATATTTGTTGGATAACAAATATGAAGTATCTTCTTACAACCATTGCACAAAGCTCCACATGGATAGTGACACTTTCCGCTTCTAAGATCTTAAAACAGAAATTTTTCGAGGATGCAACAAATGACAAACTCGTGTGCTTTAATTGATAAATCTGCAGCCTCTTACAAATTAGATTTCAAATTAAAATCTTTACACACCATAACTCTCCACTCAAATACCGTAGTATGCTACACTCATGTGGAGTCCAAATAACTTGCAACATCATTATCCGTGCTCAACATGTCAAAATCGAGGTTAGGTATGATAACAGCTCAGGGATGACTCATCTAATGTCTCATCATCCGGGTGATTCGATAGTTATCACAAGATGGTGCTTGTGCAGAGACATATATCCCTTGTTCATTCTCCAAAACTTAGTTAAAAGTACGAAAGGATGATGTATGTCCATCAACTTCAACATCCGCATCTCCATTACATTCATCACCAACATCTTCATCATATTCATCATTACCATCTTCATCTGTGAAGCCTTCATCATCTCCATTTGGTCCATTATCCGATATTGGACCGCTACTAGGCCCACAATCAGAAGTCGACAGCAACACAATTGTCGCAAACAACAAATCTACTCGCCACCTGGGTTGATTGGTTCAATCAGGTCTTTAATTTCTAACAACTTCAATATAGCGCCTTGAATATCCTCAATGGTTATCAGGTTAACTGTGTTCAACATTCAAGACACACTCATTATCTATCCCATATTGGAAAATGTTGGAACCTATTTCGTCTCTAAGGATACTTACAATTGAGTACTAATTCGAACTCGTCACAATGGTCAGTCTCGAGTATCATATCAATCAATTGTTCAAACGTGATTCAACCTGCAGATATCCAAAGGCACACAATGCGCTTTTTCTCCTCATATTTGACATCTGTTTTAGTTCTCAATATTTGTCCATTATAGTAACATATCACGGGAATCAGAGAAACATACATAATCGACTCTGCATAAAATGGTCCTAAATTAATTAAATAATGGTATGTCATTATCCTGGAGCATTTACATAAACTTTGATTATAAATAAAATAATCTAAGTTTTTAAAAATTAAAAATACTTACACATTTCCAAAGTGTCCTCAGGTTTCAAATTTAGGTTTTAGCTTTTGTGCTTTTAGGTTAGGTTATAGGTTTGTGGTTTTAGGTCTTAGGCTCTAGGTTTGTGTTTATTTTTTGAAGGGTTTCATGGTTTTGCGCTTAGGTTATAGGCTTATGCTTGTGGGTTATAGTGTTTTAGGTCTTAGTGGTATTTGCTCTTTATGGTTTTGAGTGGTTTTTGTGTTTTTTCTCTCCAGTATTTAGGCTATCACAGAGCATCAGTACTTGTAATTTTCTTCTAAATGCAAGAGAAATTACGCTAGAAACTAAAAAAATTCCGATTGCACTGCGAAGACACAGTCAAAAAATCTCGATTGCCTCAAGGAATGCAGTTAATAAATCGATGCTCACACTCATCCAATACATACATCTTTAGCATTCAAGTAAAACCTAGTTCATTGAACCATTATTAGGAAGCTTCCAGTTAATACATGCAGTATACACAACAAGGAGTTCTTAAAAAAAGGGAACAAAGGTAGTCCAAAGTTAAGGAGTCTAACAATAAAGTTTTATTTTTATATTAATTATTTTTTTCTTTAATCAATTTGAACCGCACATCTGAACAATAGTGATGTTCAAAGCTTCTTCAAGATAACTTAAAAGTGTCTCAACAATTGGGCACTGAATGTAATTGAAGGTTCAAGGATGGCTTCAGAAACCAACAACAAAAAGATTGTATACGAACAAAGGTAAAACTAAGAATTCAGCTGTCCCAACTTCATTAACCTATGCAGAAAATCTAGATTTAAAATTTTCCGATATTCTAGGAGCATACAAGAAAATCAAGTTACAATTTCTGCAGGACCAGAGGACACCAAGAGTCGGGCATCAAATCTCCCAAAGAGGGAGACAACAAGAGACCTGGGAGACATTCCATTTAGCACGGTGATAAAAATATACATCCAACAACTACATTAATAAAAAGAGAATGCATAAAAGGAAAGCATAAATTTATATGAGAGGACGAGGAGTGAGGAGGAGAGGGGAGGACGACAGAAGAGGAGTAGATCGGAGGAGGATGGGAGAAAAGAAGAACGAAATGAGAAGAGGAGAAGAAATAAAGAGAAAGGAAGGAGAAGAAAAGAAAAGCAAGCCCTAAGTGCAATATAAGCCTAATAGCCACCCAAGTAAGCGCTGAAGAATTTACTTAACTAATTTCACGTTGTCGCTTGTACTTACATTTACTAATCTGCTGCTATTCTGCTATCGCATGTCAATTAACCGAAATGCCACTGTTCCAATTTGCGGCTTCTTCATGAATCAATTTGCCGTTTTCTCAGACAGCGACATTGCGCACCAATTTGGTTAATAGTTTGGCTTGCAAACTAAGTTGTTCATTTTTTTTTTTTCCAAATGCATTAGTTCCGTAGAAAACTCATACTGATGCCAAATTTACGTAGTTTATAAGGTATGACTTTATTTTTAAATGCTTTTCTTTATCTTTTCAAACACTTTTAGTTTTTTTCTTCATTAATTAATAATTTCCCCTCAATTATTGATGAGAGTGGGAAAGGCATCATTGGAAGGAAGAGAAGTGCAACGCCCTTGTGTCTTTCATTTGCATCTGCACCTGCTTTCCTTCATCCTCCTCTCAATTCCTTCACTTTCTCGGAAGAGAAACAGACAGATATGGCCCTGGAGGTCTTTGCAGGAGGTTTCCTGTCTCATTCCTCTCCAAGTTATTTTCGATCGGTTGGGTTTCTTCGGAGATCTGAAACGTCATGGGGGGACAGAAGGGCTGTAAAGTGATGAACCTCCTGGATTTGGGGATGAAATTGCTGGTTGTGGATGAAGTGCTTGATCATGCTGAGGTCAAGCAATTTATCTATGAAGGTGTCAAAAAGTGGATGGTGAAGGCCAGATCGCTGTGTATGATGCCGAAGACCTTCTGACAAGATTTCACTGAAGCTTTGCATGCAAGATGAAGCCGCTGACTTACTCCCAGACTGGCCTAACTGACCTATTGAACGGCTTTTCTACATGGTTTAAGGCCATACTCTTGGATCGTCAAAGCATGGAGTCTAGGGTAAAGGACGTCATCCGGGCGACTGAAGTTCTTGCCCAAGCAATAGGTGTGCTTGACGGAAGTGGGTGGTAAAGAAATT
Organism: Tetrastigma voinierianum; assembly: GCA_016808115.1. NCBI lineage: Eukaryota > Viridiplantae > Streptophyta > Magnoliopsida > Vitales > Vitaceae > Tetrastigma > Tetrastigma voinierianum. The sequence goes on along the minus strand of JAEQBH010007130.1, from coordinate 197,960 downwards.
GCCACAAAGATTACATTCTACCTCTCTGTTGGATGAATCTGATGTGGTCGGTAGGGTTGAAATCAAAGAGCACATGATTAAAAGGTTGTTGTCTGATAATAGTACAAGTCGCAAGAAGAAGATAGATGTCATCTCCATAGTTGCAATGGGCGGCGCAGGCAAGACCACCCTGTCTCAGCTTTTGTATAACGATAAGACAGTGCAAGAACACTTTCAACAGAAAGCATGGATTTGCGTTTTCGAGGAGTTTAGCCTTCTAAAGATAACAAAATCAGTTCCCCAGACAATCGGATCTGATACTCAAGGTGAAAGCCTAGATTTGCTTCAGAAAAACCTGCAGAAGAGCCTTCTTGACCAGAAATTTCTACTTGTTCTGGATGATGTTTGGGAGAAATCCGAGGAAGGGCTTTGAGTTCCTCTCCGAAGGGCTTGGGAAACGTTACGAACTCTATTCCTTGTTGCCGCCGAAGGAAGCAAGGTTGTTGTGACTACTCGTGACCGAAAAGTTGCAGAAATCATGCGTGCAGATATTCATACTCTCGAAGGGTTGTCGGAGGAACATTCTTGGTCCTTATTTGAAAACTCAGATTTGAAGATGGAGAGTCTAAATTTCTCCATATCCTCAACTTGAATCAATAGGAAGAAAGATTGTGGCTAAATGCAAAGGATTGCCTTTAGCGGTCAAATCACTGGGGAGTCGCTTGTATTCCAAAACTGACGCAAGGGAATGGGAGAAAATTTTAGAAAGTGAAATATGGCGTTTGAAAGATGATGAAATTCTTCCTTCCTTGATATTGAGTTATGAAGATCTCCCCTTGCATCTGAAGCAATGTTTTGCTTATTGCTCCATTTTCCCTAAGGACCATGAGTTCGACAAGCAGTACCTAATTCTCTTATGGATGGCAGAAGGACTTATAATTTCCGAAAAGCAATGAGAGAATGGTTGAGGTAGGTGAGCAGTATTTTGATGAACTCCTATCCAAGTGTTTTTTTTCATAAATCTGTTACCAAAGAATCACACTTTGTCATGCATGATATCATACATGATTTGGCCCAATGTATATATAGAGAATTTTGCATTCGATTTGAAGATGATAAGGTGCCAGAAATTTCTAAGAACTTTCTGTCACGCAATGGATTTTATAAGTTTCTACATTGATGGAAACCCTGGGATCAGGTATTTGGAGGCCATTTTCAAAAGAAAGTGTGAGCGTCTTCAAACATCCTTGCAGTTGACGTCCATTCAACGATATAGAAGATTTGATTTACAATATGCATTCAAAATGAGGTAAAGAGATATGAAAGGTTATCATTATTGTTAATCTGTAGATTTGCCCGATTCAATAAGTGAATTAAAACATTTGCGGTATTTGGATTTCTCAAATATGAATATCCAAAAATTACCTGATTCATTATGTGACTTATACAATTTACAAACGTTGATACTATCACTATGTCAATGGGCCAATAAAGAGGGCATTGAATGGCCCCATATGATGGATAAATTGATAAACGGCATCATCTCCATTTCCTGAATACTAACAACTTCTCAAAATGCAGTACGTTATTGGTGGCTTAAGAAATTTAGAAAAGTTGAATAATTTTATTATGGGCCGAAGAGATGGATTTAGAATTGATGAATTAGGAGAGCTTTCAAATATTGGGGGAAGTCTTAAAATTTTAGAATTGCAGTATGTGGGATGCGCCAAGGATGCACTGGGAGCAAAAATGGAAGATAAGAAGCACCTCAAAGAACTAATCTTGGTCTGGAATAATGAAGATGATCCTGATGATGTTATTATACAAAGTGGTGTACTAAACAATCCTATGTACTCTCATCTAAACTTGAAGCAAATTTTTATAAACAGATCGCTTGTCTTATGAAGAATTTAAATCAAGTTAGGGAGGACTATCAAATCTTGTAAGCTTAGCTGCGGCTGGGTATATGCCCATCATTACTAATTAATTGGCAACTACCTTCTCTCAAACATCTTTCTATCTCACGGATGAAAGGTATAGAGAGGGCGGGAAAGAGTTCTTTTTTCATGAGGATGTTGTTGCTTCCTCCTTTTGATCCCTACAAACTTTAACATTTGATAATATGTACAAATGAGGGATGGTCATGTTGTGGATGCAAATTCCTTTGTCTCCAAGAGCTTTATTTAATAGATCACATGTGCTCAGGCAAATTTAACATTAAGAGCCTTCTTTGAAGAAACTTGAATTATGTAGATGGGAGGAATGGCTGAAACTTTTACTCCAAATTCCAGTTTTTATCCTATAATCAGATGTGATTTGCAAATTGCAGCTTGAAAAGGCCGCCTCGACTTTATTTCTTCGTGACTTCGATGCTGAAATTGGCAGGTCTCAGCTGAAGTAATAACATTGAAACTACATGCTCGTAGTTCACAATGTCATGATGTAGAGTCTCTAATAGAGAGGGAATCGGGACCCTACTATCTATGCAACATTTGAAAATCATTAGTTGTCATTTCTCCAGATCCTTAGACAAAGTTTGTTTACCCACTACGTTGAAATCACTAAAATTCACAGAATGCCGAAGACTTGAGTTTCTCCTGCCGGAGTTGTTCAGATGCTATCATCAATCTCTAGAAACAATAGAAATCAGCAGGAGTGGAACCGATTTATATGTCCCACCAACCTTCTCAATTTCCGTCTTCCCCAGGTTGATTAATTTTAGTATCTCCAATCTAAAGGGTCTTAATTCCCTTTCCATCTCTATTTCAGAAGAGGAACCCACTTCTCTTCGGTACGTGACAATGGAAGGGTGCACTGATCTTGAATAAATTGAATTGCCCTCTCTCGACTTAAGACACTACCATATTTGTGCATCGCTCAAGCTCAAGTTGCCTGCTGCAAGGGAGACACAACCTAACCTTATGCAAAGATTGAATTTAATAGGTTGTCCACAACTGGTTATTTCACAAAGATGGTCGTTTAACTTCCAACCTACGAATCTGAAATTAGAAATTGCGCATTGACTCACGCCTGTGGATCTATTCACAGAGATCGCCTCTCTTACAAGCTGATTTATAATTCTGTGATGCGAATCTGAGGCTATTTCCCTGAGAGACCATACCTTCTCTATGCTTACCAATCTTTTAATTGAAAGTTTTCCAAATCTCAAGTGTCTGAACGATAGGGGGCTTCAACCGCTTACCTCGCTCAAATACTTATCCATCCTTTCATGCCCTAAGCTCCAATTTATTCCACAAGATTGCCCAAGGCTACAGGCCTTAACAGGATCAGGTCTTCAACACCTCACCTATCTTGAAGACTTGACTATTCGGGGCTACCCTAAGCTCCAATCTTTGAAATAAGCGGGTCTTACAAGCCTTAAGAAACTACGCATCCTGAATTTCCTTGAGCTCCTATCGTTGACAAACGTGGGTCTTCAACGCCTCACCTCTCTTGAAATATTATCTATCTCGGATTGTCCTAAGCGTCAATCCTTGAAAAGAGAGAAACTTCCAGATTCCCTCTCTCATCTAAAGATCAACGGATGTCCTTTATTGGAACAACGGTGTCAATTTAAAGAAGGGCAGGAATGGGATTATATAGCTCACATTCCACAAATATTCATCAAAGGTGAATCACTATAACGAAGGTGTTTGCTACACTAATATTTAGCCAGGTAGTCATTCTATACTGAAAATATTTTTCTTCAGAAAACTTATGTTTCAAAATTTTGAATCAGCTCAAGAATTGTGCATCTACATATATACGGCATTTGCTAGTCATGTTGTTAGGATTTGATATAACCCATACAATTGTCATATTCTTATGGTGCACATTTCTTCATTCTAAGATTGTTCGAAGCCAGAGACCTGGAACAAAGATTTCAATTGAAGAGAAGAGGGGAAGATTGATCCAAGGTAGTCTACATTTCATGCATACAACCAATTTCTCATTTTGGGGAAGAACTTCTTCCATTCTTTCATGTTTAATTTTTCTCACATTCTTTGCATATTTCTCTTGTACAGGCATGTCGAAACAGGCATGCAATCTAGTTAACTGCTTGTAAGTAATAAGTTTTACTTGCTTTGTTTTTTTCTCTATTTCTCTTGCTATTCTCTATTCCAGTGCTAGAGAAGTGAGATTTGAGTCTTTTAAGTTTTTTTGTCCAGTATTGCAAAAAAATATATTTGATATCAGATTTACTTAATTCTTTCTCTTTCAGCTTGTGAGTTTTATAATCAGCTCAACTGTTTTGAAGAATTTTGGAGGAGATACGCTTAATGCAGCAGACTCTGCTTGTTTGATTGAATAATTTTTCCATTAAAGATAAGAAGACTTAAGGAAGATTGATCATGGTAATCTACATTATTGGGTTTGTTTGTATAATGCATTGGGAAACTACTTCTGATTATCAGTTCCATGGCATTGTGTTTCAGGTATGTAACAACATGGCAATATACTACCTTCTGCATCCCAATACTATCTACAGATTGGTGCAAGACATGCTCTGTTTCTTTGATTTAAGATTTATTCAAGGGTAGCAGTCTGGAAACAATAATAGTAAGAAGAACGAGGGAGATAGACTCGTGTCTATTGCTTTGCATATATGCCAAACAAGATAATATAGTTTTGAGGAATGCTATATTCTTTGATTCTGATCAGCATTTGACTCAGTTACTTAACCTTAATTCCTTACGATCTTATGAAATGTGTTGGTACCTAAATATTTGTCAACTTTTTGTGTCTTTTTCAGATACCTCACTTTCACTATCCTTGATGATTATCTTCTTGATGGGTTCTGCCAAAATTGACCAGTGAGTGTGCCACCTCCATGCTTTTCCATGCTATATTACTGGAACAGAATTGGTCAAATTTTACAGGGATGGCTCTGCTTTGATTTGGCAGTTTGCATTTACTAGGAGTTCCCATGACCAAAGGCCCTGGAGATTTTTCTGTTCTGCACCAGGTCAACAGGTTTAAAAAGACCGGCCAGTTTAAGTATAAAGTCTTTGTGGTGTACCTTCTAAACTTTTTTCTTTCCCATTTTGACGAAATTTTCTTCTTGGGTGTCAACTGTGAGCAGGAATTTTTGGGACTGCCAGTCTCTCTTTCTTTTTCTGATTGTTCATTGATGTTCCTTTCCGGAAGAACAGTTCCAATTCATGAAGGGAAAGATGGGTTGTATATAGCTCACATTCCACACATGGAGATAGGTCTAGTGGTTGTTCTACTGAACTTGGTGGTACATCAATATAGTCAAAATAATTTTCTTCCAAAAATATATATTTTTTTTCATTTAAGATATTTTTTTCTCATCTCAGCAAGCCTAGTCTGCTGTTTAAGAAAATTCATATTTCATTTACAGCCATCTTCTATATCTCTGTTTTTATTTGGCAAATTGCACTCACTGGGATTTCCTGTAACAAAAGTGTATGTTGATGCAAGGGGGGGACATTCTTGTTCCATGGTTGCAACTGGTTTCTTTCCTAATTTTGATGCCATTTTGTTACTGTTTTCATTAGGGTGTTTGTTAGGTCTTGACTGCAGAGAGAGTATGTGAAGATGTTCTATTTCTGTGGGGTTAGGGTACTATAGAATTGAGAACCTTCTTATGCTTCTATCAGTGACCATGGGCATCCGTTCTCATTGTTTGAATAAACGAGAGTCAATTGTTTATTTGTAGATAAATAATGTCCAAAGTTCTAATGAATGTTTACTCCATGAGACTTACATGTAGAATATTGTAATTAAATTGATCATAATTTGAGAACTTTGGGAATCCTATCCTAGTTTCATTGACTTTACTAAGTTGTTTCTTTATCTTGACTTCATCCTTCTTATATGACACCATGCACACATTACTTGAGAGCATGTAGAGAGAGGGTAAGAGGATGTATAATAAGAGCCTTACTATAATGTTTAGCTGTAAAAAAAAAAAAAATTAAAATCTAAAAGAGCAAATTTAAACTTTTTTTTTTTTTGAAAATATAAAGAAATTTAAACTTAGCAAGGTCCAAATATGGAAAATTACAAATAGAGAGAGAAAGAGACCACACGTACACAGTTAAAAAGATCCCTTGCATATTCTAGCAGCCACTCACCAAACCTTAATTACGTGCAGGAAAAACAAATGGGCTTTACCTTCAATGCCCCTTCCCTCACATTTCTTCATTACAATAACCCATAATCATAATAGACAATCTAATGAACCAACCAAGAATCATGCCAGTCCACACAATTATGTAGCATATTAATAAAGTTCCGCACAAAGGCGGGGTGTGAGCATTACTTCTAAAGGATTGGCCTTAGGCATGGTGAGACTTACTCCTTCTGTCATGTCTACCAAAGAATTTGATGGTGTAGTCATGTCAAATCCTTGAAGTAATTGGTTAAATTGTCATAATATCTGTAGCTTCATATTGATTCCTGGGCAAGATCTTCTACCAGAACCAAATGGGATTAACTCAAAATTCTGGCCAAAAACATCTATAATTGTATGGCTAGTCAGTCTCTCCGCTGAAACCTTCAGGGTTAGGCCAAATAGTAGGATCTCGATGCATCTTCCATGCATTGACTAGGAAGCGGGTGCCTTTGGGAATGTGATACCCACCAATACAACAAATTTTCCATTGCTTCGCAGGTGGTAATAATAGGAGCCGGACCGTATAGCCTCGTGGTTTCTTAACAATAGCTTTAAGGTAAACTAGGTTCGATATCCGATTGTTCCACCGACTGCCTCTACCAACCTTACTTAGTTTTCGGAGCATACACGTATAATCTAAGCTCATTGTTCAATAATTTATATGAGCCATGTAAGGGCAATGTGGAAGTGGTCTCTATTACCCACAAGAATCATTGTCCTGCTATTTCCCAAAATTCAAAAAATAAACAAATGTATTAGGAGATCATAAAAGGTGTCTAGATAGAACCTCGAATATATGCATAATAGATAAGGGAATTGACAATTCATAAAAATTTTAGAATACATTACTTGAATTAGTTGGTAATTTGCTTTAATTATCTTGCCTACTACTACATCATTGAAAGACTCGGGGTTGGTCAATTGATTAAGCCTAGTATTTCTTGCACAAGACTTTTCTGGTTCTTTAACAAACAATAATATATAATAAGGAAAATAAAGACATACAAGAAAGACAGAGATTTACATGGAAACCTAAATAAAGAAAAACCATGTGCTCAAATGAGGAGAAATAGATATGAGTACAAAATTGGAGTTTGCGTTATTGAAAAAAATTATCACAAAACCTAGGATTGCCACAAAAAATACCTCAAAAAATCAAAAACCTAAAAATACATGTATTTATTTATAGGTATCCCAAAACAAAACAGCTGTCCTCAATAATATGAGTTTGGAAATACTGGATCACCTAATCCTTCGGTACTAGAAACCCTAAAAAAAATCCAATGACGTTTGTGTCGTGAAACTTTTCTAGTCAAACAAAACAAAATTCGGTCACCCAAATGTAACATTAATTTTTCCTTGTTTAGGTGTTTCCCCATTGTACAAAGAGTTCATGGACGGCCTGCTCGATCCATGGACCGCAGTTCATGCGCCATAATAACTAATCATTGGTGAATCAACCTAGAAATTTGATTTTTACATTTATAGCATCTGTGTATGTGTTTTCCTATTTAATTGCTAGATACCAAATATTCATGATTATGGTGAAACATGTTACATGGTGATGGCAATCAACTCTTTCATTCCTAGTCATGATTCGTGATAATCAAGAAGGTGCCCTATATAAATATAAGTAAATAAAGAAAAAAACAATACGTACCAGTACTGTCGCCTTTATTATAGTCTGCGAGTAGTCAAACAGGGAAGCATCTTTGAGCTTGCTAGCATGACGTCTATGAAATCCTGCCTCCTGCTGGCCCTTCACTGTTGAGCCTTCCAATATGTTCTTCTACCCAACTTGTAGAATTGAGTCCACCCCTTTGAAACAAGTTCATAGAGGACAAATGGCTCAAGTCCACCTGACTAATAAATGGGATCACGTCAGGATGCCAGTGACCCCAAATAGACTGATGAATTTCTTTATTGGCTTCTATAGCAGACTCAAGCCCCTCAGTACCCCATGGACGAGGTTGTTAAAATATCTCTTCCCCTGCGATCATCCTCAGGATTACATTGTAAAGGTCGATGCTCAACCACTCACCATTACCACCTTTGTGATTCACCCAGTTGTTATCTTTGCCAAGCATGTACAAATCTTTATCCCAACATCCAATTCAGAAACCTGCAAATGAGTCCAGCCACCGGAGCGAATAGTGGAAAGAAGTTCGAGACGGATAGCTTTCGCATCTCACGCCAAAGAGGTCCGTAAGGAGCAAATATGAATACAGCATGAGCTAGCCTGTGATCTTGGCTGCTGTAGAATTTGGGCGTGAGGCGAAAGCCTTGTCGTTGGTGTGAAGCACACTTTTTAACAATCCCATGATTATCACCACAAGAGTTGGAACATTCCGCCGGGACTACAAACACAGGCCGTTTGTCGGGCCATGGCGGCAAGGGTTCGGAAAACGGGAACTTTATCTTGTAATAGGTGCAGGTGACCGATAACCGGCCAGGCGCCGGAGGGCTCTGGCGGGGACTCGCCCTTACTCTTGTGAGTATGAGTCTTACCTCTCCGGTGACTATATTTATACCAAATCACCAGCCCCAGAATAAGGCCTCCAATTGCTAGGAAATGAGAAGGCAAATCCATGTTGAGCTAATAGAACTAGAAGAGATTGGAGAATTGTGCTCAACTTAAGGTTCACTACCACATATATTTATACAGATTTCCATTACTGGTACGTTCAGTGTTTAATTTAACCCCAACTTGGATTGGAGTAATGTTCTTGGTCGGGTAGAGATTCAAAGACGATAGCTCCGGCCAGGTGGCAAGACAAGAAGAATGTGGGTGGCCGCCTGCCATTTAGGTGACTAAATTATAGCTGATCAAATCAGTGCCCCCACCAACTTCTCTACACGTGAAACTGGTCTCTACCACCCTACTGGCGGAGCCAGAAAATTAGAGAAATTTTTTTTACTATATAATAGAAAAAAATAAATATTTAAATATTTTTTAAGTATAACTATAGTAAAATTTTAAAAGTCAGTGGGCGCAAATGTCCCTACTGGGGATATGGTGGATCCGCCACTTGATTTTTTCTTTTGGATTAAATTATTTCATTACTTTATCTATAATCTTCTCAAAATATGTGCATTCATTGTGTACCTAATCTCTAATGTGGTAATTGGCTTTTACTTATCGCAATTTCGATAGCTTCAGTTCTTCAAATGTAAAACAAAATCCATGCTCAACTAGACAATCATGTTGATCCGTTAAAAATTGATCAAAATTGCAAAAATATTGGAAAATAACTTTAAAATTATATAAAAATATTAATAGATATTTTTAAATTATTTTAAGAGAGCAGGAGATATATATATATATATATATATATATATATATTACGCCTTTTTTCAACTCGTAATCACAGAAGGCGCGCCGTTAGCCGACCGACCGTCACCGGGCTGGTCACAGACCGGGCTACTCCGCAAAACAAGAGCAGTGGTCACGTCACTGCACACGCTCACGCCGCTTTTCCGAGAGAAAGATAGACTCACAGGCGGCAAATGTGCCGTATACCTTCTCCGGTACGGGGCTACCGGGTATTTATAAAAAGATACGCTTTCGGGCTGATGGTGATGATTCTTTCCATCGACGAGATATTTCTTGCTTTATTCAGACGATTTGATTAGTGATACATCGATTGTTGTGCTTGTTTAATTATCCTTCTTCCTATCGCCATGATCCTAATTTGATCCGCAGATGAGTCAAGTATATCGTGAATTATTTATTTTCCTTATCACGGTATTTATCTTATCGCTATGATAATATGTTTCGGGGGATTATTCTATTTCATTATCGATGGATTTAGTTTGATTCATGCACGTGGGCTTTCTCGACATCTACAACCCGCCTCTCGGTCGTATGGATCAGCCTCTTCATTCTAGTCACAAAGGCCCGAAGGCTTCAACAATGAGCGCGCCTTCTCGGCCTTCATGAAATGCACCGCGAGCCCCATTTTCAAACCCTACGCTGCCCCCAGCCCTCAGGCATGGTGTGCGTGGCAAGGGCCACGTCTAGCATCTGATGCAATTTCCACGTGACCGCCTGGGGTCAAGCCATACTGGTCGCCGCCATACGCCTTGCTATAATGATGACTCTTTGGTTTTCGCGCCATCTCTCCCACACTTTCTTCGCCTTCGTTTTCCACATCCTCCTGGCCTCAGGTGTCCGATCTCGAAACTTTTTCTTTGCTTTTAACGAGTCTCTGACTTCCCTCTTCCTTAGTTTCATCCGAACCCCTGCGGCAGAGTCCTTCCGCGCCTTCCCGAGATAGCTCTTCCGCTTTATCCCCGGACCGTCGCGCCTTTCCTCTCTCGTGTCTTCGGTGATACGTCAAGGCATTGTGGCTAGGCCTTCCACTAAGCTCGCCTCCCTACTACCTACTATCACTATGGGTCAGTGGTCGCTCCGCGTATTGGAGGTGACTCTTCTACCGGCCGCCGGCTCGGGGCGACCGGCGATGCCTCCGATCATTTGACCGTGGTTGATCTTCGAGATGCTCCAGGGTGCCCCTTTCCTGCACAAGGGCAAGGGAGAGCAGTACTGATTAAGGATCCCGGGGGGGTCGACATTCACAACTCGCTCATTCAAGATGCTTACTGTGGCTCAGCAAGGCTGGTCCTGTATGGGGCCACTTTCGCTAGGCGTTACCGACCTCCCGCGCCCGAGTCCCGGTCCCCGACGTCACCTCCCATGGTTTCGTACCTAAGATGGCGCTTCTGAAGCAGCTTCTATAATGGTCTTCGCCTCCGCATCCTCATAAAAGGGGTTTGCAAATACTTCAATGTCTGGTTCTTCTCAACTTCTTGCTCCAACGGTCGGGCATTTCTGCTGGTCTATTGGTTTTCTTTGGTGACGTGGGGCCTTGCATCTCAGATAGCTTGCTCCTTTATCTTTTAAGGCGATGAAATCACGAGGGTTTCTTATTTTTCCAGCACTGGCGCCGTGATTTCCCGATTCTCCTCTTCCCACAGCTGAAGGAACGCTACTTCTTTGTTAGCGGCCGTAATTGGGAATATAACCCTCTTGACAAGGATCTACACCTGATGTTCCTATGTTTAGACCACCCCGAGAATCCGCGTGAGTGCCACTTTGTTCGCATAACTTATAAGGAGGCTGTCGGATATCCTAATCTCGTGATTGTTCACGTGCCTCCAGTGCCTCGACCGTATCTCAACCCTAAGGATAACGCCTAGAACGCCGCGCTGGCCGAGTGTCCTCCGCCCTACGGAGCCGATCAAGCCTGATATTCCAGCCCTTCTCGAGCCGAGGTCAGCCCGTCTCGCCGTTCGAGGCCTTCGCCTCCTTCCACAATGAAAGTCTCTCCCATCGCTCCTCTACGCCAAACCCAATTAAGGGAGAGATTCTGCTCTGGCTGATTGCCTCCGAAGCCCCGAAAGTCGTGAAATGGAAAACCTGACTCCGCTGAGAAAGATCGCCGGCCGGTCAAGGTTCAAATCGGGGCGCCCTCTCCGTCTACCCATGTCCGAAAGTCAAAGAATTGGTCATCCTACCGAGGTTCCTAAATTCGGAAGTTCGCAGCCTCGTTTCAGTCCGCCGCGAAGGCAAAAGGTCCTGCAGGTCAGCTGAAATACGCGATCATGTCGCATCATCACCGGAATCCGCTCTAAGAGTGTTAGGCCACCTTCTCCGAGGGCGAAAGAATTGAAAAGGAAGGACTCTGAAACTAGTGGAGATGGCGACTCCTTACTTCTCAATGCTGAACTTGCAGCTGGCGCGGTCTCGTCCATTCTGGCGATCTCCGACTCCCTAAGAGTTCGAAATGCGCACGCCTGACGAGGCTTTGGCCTATCCTCCAAGGGGTCGTCGTAGTTCTGAATAACTGGTCAGCAAACCGGTTTCATTCTGTTTAGTGCCGATCTCTGCGTCGATACCGACGATCTTCGGATGGCATGGCCAATATCTAGCAGTCACGCGCAAGCAAAACTAAACGAAGGTCACGCCAAAGTCAGCTCCTGGGCTTTTATAAGGCGCAGGTATTTCCTTACATCCGAGCAGACCGGAGCCGCGGGTCGGGTGCAACGATGACCGAGGAGGCAAAGTGAAGCCAACTGATGAAGATACCACGCTTGCACGGTCCGGCCGAGGGTAGAGAAGATGAGGCTCAAACAAATTCTGAGAGCGCCTGGCGGCGAGCCGAGGTTCGGGATGAGTCATGGCTACAAATGACTTGCTAGAGGCCAGGATTCGCCATCACAAGATGAGCTTAAGATGGTTAGGATGAGCTCTTACATCCCGTGGGAGCCATGGAGTCTACAAAGAGCATGTAGACAAAGACGAATCACGCGATAAGAGGACGCGCGTATTGATCGCCTATCGTGAGGCCTCCGAGGCCGCAAACTCGTGGAACGCTGATCGAGGAGCACTGTATTGCCCGGGACCTTCATCAACAAATAACTCCGGGTCACCAAATGGATGAAGCAGTAGGAAGATCGAGGATGAGGCCTATACTCAATGGATTCCTCGTGGCTTGCCTTCGTGAGGAAAGTCGCTAATGCCTACCCCGACCGGACTTCAACTCTTGACACATCCCTACCACGCCGAGGAGGCCGAGGAATCCCTCAAGCCATACCTGAGTAACTGACACCCGGGCTGAGGCTCCACTCTCTCTTCACCTCCCGCTCTTCCTTCCGATGATCACGCGCATATCGATGCTCTGTTTTGTCTTATTTATTTTTTGTGTCGTATTCAATTCAGACATATGGTAGCCTTTTCCTAATAAATGTTCTTTTTATCACTTATGTCTCTACTTATGATATGAACGTCGCATGAACTAACCACTGGCTGCATCGTCTGAGTCGAGCCTCTAAAGGAGCAGCCCCATACGTATGGCCAGAGTTGAGCAATTTATTTTAAATGAGTCGCGCCCAAGGCCGAGGCCTGAAAAAAAAAAAATGGCTGAATTGAGCCGATCCCGACTTAGCCATGGCTCAGGCAGAGTAAATAATCCTGGCCAACCGAGTCATTGGCTTCGCGCCGAGGTCTCAGGCTGAATAATCCTGAGCCGACCGATCACTCAGGATGGCGGCCTGGGCAGAGTAGTTTGAGGCTCACAACCAGCCACGGGCTCCGGCGCCGAGGCCTTCAGGTCATGAACAGTTGATCTCGACTCTTAGGTCATGGGCTCAGTAGAGAGTAGTCAGCCTGGCTAAACTGAAGGCCATTGGTCTGGTGCCGAGGCTCACAGGGCTTAGTTAAATTCGAAATGATCCGACTCTTGCCGCACGGCCCAGGCAAGAGTAGTCGAATCCCATCAACCTGGAGCCACTGGGCTCCAGAACGAGGCCAGGGTATCAATGTTCTAGCCGATATGACTCTTATGGGCCGCAGATGGCCTGGTGGTAAGAGTAGCCGAGCTCATCAAACCTGAGCTCATACCTCGCACAGGCCTCAGCGTCGATCAACTGAAATGGAGCATGATCAGTCGCACTACCAAAGAGTAGTCTGAGCTCATCAACCGAGCCATCACGCAAACGCGAGGCCTCAGGGTCGGGTGAACTGATCGATCCGACTTTCAGTCAGATAATCTTGCAGAGTGAAGGCCTGAGCTCGCAACCGAGTCACAACTTCGGCACCGAGGCATCAGGGTCGGGTTACCAGCCGATTCGACTTCAGCAAAGATGGCTCAGGCAAGAGAATGAAGCCACAACCGGCGCCGGGCTCCGGCACGAGGCCTGTGAGCCGAACAGCCCGAAATGACCGACTTAAAGCGCGAGCGGGCCACAGGCGTCAGCCCGCCAAACCGAATGGCCGGCCTCGGAAGGCCGAGGCACGCTGGTCGACATTCGAGCCGACCGGACTTAGGTCGCATGGTTTATGCAGAGTAGTCGAGCTCGTCAACCGAGTCGCTTAGGCTCCGAGGCCGAGGCCTCAGGGTCGACAAATGAAACGATCCGACTCAGTCGGCCTGGGAACTCCCTCAAAATGCACCCCAGCGCTGACATATTTCGGGCATTTTGTAAGCATAAATTGAATGTTTCGGTGGAGTTAAATGCTAAAACATGGAAACGAGAGACCCTAAATTACAAGATTTAAGGATAAAATTGTAATTATTCAAAGAGATTCTATGTCAAGGTTAACAATGTTTGAGGCCAAATTAAATAAAGGAAATTAAATACAAATGGTCAAGAGTCGAGGACCAAAAGCAAATAAAGAAAATTAACCTAAAATGGGCTTGAGGCCAAACAAGGCCTAAAGAGAGCTTGACTAAAAGATCAAAATCATTCATGCTCTGGTGAGGAACAAACCGTATGGGAGAGAAGAGGCCTGAGAAGAAGAAGAGCAAGAGGAAGAGAAGTTAAGAAGAGTGAATATAAGTAAGAAGTTCAAGTAAAGGTCAATACAAAGTGGAATCTAACCTCATATGGATTTCTTTATGAATTTAAAGTTTGTATGAATTTCCACGCTATCGACGGTTATTAGTCAGTTCCCAAAACCTGTGGTTTGTTAGATTTCAACAACCAAAGAGGTGCTTGAAATTAGAGTTGGTAAACTCTAAATGGCATAAGATGGTTACAGTAATCCTCCCCTTTAAGGTTGACCATGGTTAAATTGTATGTACGGAGCTAGGGCCACGAAACCCTAACAAATCTCTGATGTTTGATCATGTATGGGTCATGGACCACATTAGAATTGTTTCGGAAGGATCACTGATATGTTTTTTGAAATAAGATATAATAAGAGTGAATTGAGTAAAAGAGGTTACAAGAGAAATATGGGAAGTTCTGCTCTTTATGTGTCAGTGACAGAGTTGGTTTGAGATGGAAAATATGGAAAAAAAAGGGAGAAAATACACATTCTAGTCAATTTTTGGTGACATGTACCGGTACACCCTGAACATGTACCGGTGATGGGCTGGTTTCCGGTCATTTTTAATAACATGTACCCCAAGACAGGCCAGGATATGTACCGTACACCCCGTCTATTTTGACCAGTTGTTCGTATTTTAGCCATAACTTGCCTATTCAGATCCGATTTGAGGATTTGCTATTAATTAAACTAGACTTCGGCACAACCAAACATCCGTAAATATATCTCACACCGATTCTATGGCTCAAAATTCACTCAAAGTGGGGCCATATTCCGTACCAAATTTCGTCGCTTTGATCATAGAGTATCCCGATTGTTTTTGACGTATCTTGAGTTTCGTGTTCGATTCGGGTGATTCCATTGGAGAAGAACCCCTTAGCACCTTAGCTTCTTTGAAGGAGACAAAGAACCAAAGGGGCTAGCCATGGAGTCAAGGCAATCGGGAATATGAGTATTTCAACCGTCCCCTAAAATTCCAGAATTGACTAGTTTGGCATGAAAATGCCATAACTTGCTCGATGATCCAATTGGAATGATTCCAATTTCTAAGTAAATAGATTCATGTAGGGACTAGAATACATGAATGATGTGAATACATAGGCATTATACTATATAAGATAAGAAATTCCATAGCAATAATAGTAATATGAAAAATATAGAAATGCAAAATGGAGGTCATACCATGAAACTTAAATATTAATATGAAATATGAAAACGAATCGTTTTGACCATGAACGTGAGATAACATTTCATGAACACATAATGGGCTAAGAATGCCTCTATTATAAGATAGTAGTTACCGAACTCATATAATTGTAAAATTGCTCTAAGACCAAATATTAAATGACACAACACTGTCTCTCGACAAGGTTCCCAAGACTCGATTAGTACTTCAGACTCCCGATTAGTGCTCGAACCCCGATTAGTACTTCTGCATTCCCGACGTTGCTCTAAGACTCCCGATTAGTACTTTCTAAGACTCGATTAGTGCTACGGCACTCCCGTCTCCGTTATGTCACAACACCCTGTCTCATATACTACAGACTTCGTCCTAATTGCTACGACACTCATGTCCCGATTAAGGCACGACACCCGTCCCGATTAGTGCTACGGCACCCTGCTCAGCAATCCGGCACCCTACTTGTGCCACTCAAGATAAGAGAGATTTACTTCTTCTTAGTTCGGGAAAGAAGCAGGGGGCTTCTGGGGCCCGTGGGTTCCAGAGCCACAGCTACTCGCCGTGATTAGATCGTAGTCGCCACTAGAAAAGTGTGGAAAATGGTGTGCTTCCATTACCAACAACCCTGATATTGCTGGATGAGGGATTGTTCTTGCAGACATCGATCCCCAAGGTTTTAGGGATGTGGTAGCCCCAACAAAGGGGATGTGAGATATGTTGGCCTTTATTCCTCCACACCCTAGTATGGGTCAGCCGAACTCAAAGATCATCCTGCAGGCCGCACAAGCACCTTCTACTGGCTACGTATAGGCCAGAGGGTCGGACATGGGTCGAGCAGAGAATGAGGCCCAAGGTGCAGGACATCAGATACAGGGCGGTCTACGATCACGCCCACTTATCGGGAGTACAACCACTACCACATGGCACGTTTTTCATTCTCGCCAGTAAGAGTGTTATTGATTATGATGCACGTATTCATTTACTGGCCAGACGGCTGTGAGAGAGCTAGGCTTAGGAGTTAAGACCTCAAGGAGCCCCCAGACGCAGTTCTCTTAAAATGTGACGCAGCATAGATCTTATATGTTGGGGTTGCGAACTAGAGATCTCTAGGATTCTGCTCTCAGTGAACCTGAGGGTCATGGACATGTCAGAGTTCGACGTCATCCTTGGGATGGACTAGCTAACGGGATATCGCGTCGTCATTGATTGTGAGTGTAGGAGGATTACGGCCTACACGCATGATGGTACTTGTGTTACGTTTCAAGCGGAAAAACATGATGTTTTGCCCTGCATCGTACGATTCCGTATTAAGACTTTAGACAAATAAAGCGGTTAAATGACTAGCCTTACTGAGGACGAGATGGGATCAGACGGATCCGCTCGTAGTGTGCAGTACGAGGATCGCCCGACGAGCACGGATTACCTCCCGCAGAGGGATGAGGGACTTCAGACGAGTTACACCCTAAAGACGCCACCCATCTCTATAACTCCACAGGATGGCACCTACTGAGTTATAGAATCTACGTCTAGATACGGAGTTAATGACAAGGGATTCCTTAGACCGAGCACTTCACCATGGGGCGCTCCGATTCTATTTGCGAATAATAAGGATAAGACCCTTCGACTGTGCATTGACTATCGACAGTTGAATAGGGTTACGATCTAGAATCGGTATCCATTACCGAGGATTGACGACTTATTCAATCAGTTGAGGGGAGCATGAGGATCGTTTGAAGGTTGTTTTGCAGCTATTAAGAGACCATTAGTTGTACGCCAAGTTCAAGCTTAAGGCGGAATGAGCCATCGAGGTGAGATTTTCAGACACATAGCCACTTCAAGAGTGCCAATGGACCCCCGTGAAGGCCGAGACGTGATGAGTTAGAGAGATCGTCGCCGAGATACATAGTTTCTTGGGATTGGCAAGGTACTACAGGAGGTTCATCTAGGACTTCTCCCGACTAGCGACGCCTATGAAAAACTGACCCGGAAGGAGGTCAAGTTTGAGTGGAATGACTTATGCGGGAAGGCATTCCAGGAGTAGAAGAGGAGGCTTACTTCAACTCCTGTTCTGATAGTCCCAAAGAGAGGACAGGGGTACACAATGTATTGTGATGCCTCGAAGGCCGGACTGGAATGTGTTTTGATGCAGTCCGGGAGAGTGGTAGCTATGGTTCTCGCCAAATAAGAATCATGAGGTAATTACCCTACGTATGACAATTAGGAGTCGGGCAATAGTTTCATCAAGACGGTGCCACTATTCGTATGGTGAGCAATGAGATGTACTCTTACCACAAAAGTCCAAGTATATTTTCATGCACAGGACTCCTCAATATGAGGTAATGCAATGGATGAAGTTCTAGAGATTAAGATTTCACTTTGCATTACTACCTGTAAGGATGTGGCGGCTGATGGGCCACTCAGTTACGGGGCATTGGCTAGTACAGCTTCCTAGAGCGGTAATGCCAGACTGTGTGATTTGCTCAGCTACAAGATAAACGAAAGTGTGCCTGTGATATGTCGGGGGAGTCTGGTAGCTATCCTGTCCCTATTGAGTAGAGTGATCGAGTCCCAAGGGCAGGACGCAGAGATAGTGTCCATCGTGTAACACAACTGGCACAAAGACGAGGGTTTGAATCTCCACAAAGAAATGGTAGTCTCTTGTGATAGGGACTGCAGCTGGGTTCCCAAATACATATCTAAGAGGGAGATCTCCCTCAGGAGTTCCACTGGCCCCGATTTGTCAGGCATCCAAGTGGGCACAAAGATGCACGAGATCTTCACGCGCACACGGAGCTGGACGGTGAGGTTGACGTGAGGGGACTTTGTTCAAGATGTCTCACGCACGCAAGTTAAGGCCATACGGGCCAACAGGTATTACCCGTCTATTAGAGGTACGAGTGAAGTGGGAGACATCACTTATTGGATTTTGGCACCACTTACTGGGCGACATCACCGAGTGGACCGGCTTTACGGGTCATGTATTATTCCCTAGCCAGTGCGGATGATAATTACACTGGAGGAATTTCGCTGACAGACATTCAAGAGATCGTCTAATATACGGAGTACCACTATCCATAGTGTCGAACAGAGACTTGAGGTTGACAACGCGACTCCCTGGAAGAGTCGCAAGGCATGCTGTGGACACTACCACCATGAGTACAGCCTTCCAATTCACGCATGTGACTACACCAGAGACCATGCTAGTGCTGGGAGGACATGCTGTTGCATGCATCCGGATCATAAGGGCACCGGGAAGAGCACTCTTACCTTAGGTAATTTTACTTTACAACAATAGCTATCGTGTGAGTATATAAATGGCACCATATGAGGCATTGTGCTTTGGCGCTGCGTCGATCACTCATTTGCTAGTAGACCGAGGAGAAGCTCCACATGTGTCCGACCCACTCAGAGACAATTTTTATAGGCAAGAGCTTGATACTAAGTGTCTCTTCACTGGCCAAACCCGGCGTAAGAGCTACCGATGTCGACATCGACCCAGAGTTTGAGGTCACATCACGCTCTCAAGGTGATGCCTAAGAGACAGAGCGGTCGTTCGACAAGCGAGAAGCTTCGCGAGGTTCATCGGGCCCTTGAGATACTCGAGAGGGTGGCAATCATAGCGCATCGGGCTTAGCTTTACTCTCCCAACATGTCCGGTGTCTCATGAGGTGTTCCACGCCCATGTCTCTAGATACACTCCCGATCCAAATTTTTACGTGCTGATCGGGAAGAGATCGAGGCTAGACATAGATGGACCTTCGAGAGTGACCAGCGCATTATGGATAGTCAGAACAAAGCTCATGACAAGACCGTGAGGCTGGTAAAAGTATCGGCAAATACCTACGGGAGGAGGAGGCAACGTGGGAGCTGAGACACAAATGCCACCTATCCCTTCTTGTTTAGGTATCGCAGCTTAGCTGCGAATAATTAAATGACTAGTTTACGTGGCATGACATAGCATACTGTAGTAAGTAATGTGATTTCACAAATCCAAATTTTTCTTATAAGAAATGTAAAACCCCAAAAATTCTAATTTTCTTAAAATGGTAAAATGGTAATTTTACCGTAACCGAAATTTTTAGATCTCGATGATGAACGACTTCACCGTTGAATCAAGCCACAAATCTGGGCCAATATCGCGACCACTAAATTTCAGACAATCTGACTTACATTTTTCGAGGCACCGAGAGGCGCGACACTGGGTACATTTCGGCGGCTCAAGATGAGACACATGTCGGGCGGAGAGCTAGTCAAACAATGAGTCTATGTGGGGCCATAGGAGACAATTTTACCTTGTGAATGGATGAAATCCATGGTAGATGGATAATACAGGGTGTAATCCAAAGAACCACTTAGAAAGGGACAAGGCATGAGACACAGTTATTCCCTGACTAACCTGACTCAACCGGTTTGGGAGGGAACAGAGAGAAAGAAAGAGGGAAAGAGGAGAAATTCTAGAGAGAGGAGGCCTCACTTTCTCTCTAGATTTTGGCCGATCGGCCTGTCGAATCCCTTTACGAGACAAGAGGCAAAGGATCTCCAACAAGAGCTACAGGGTACCCTAAGATTGCGGGAATTTCTAAGAACTCTGTGAGGTAGGGTTTTCTCCTACTTGTTTTTATTCATTGGCTAAGAGCCATTCTATGGTTAGGGATGTTCGGGGGCCTGAGTGGTCGTTCATTCGGTTCCAAAGATTTGGACTGGGTGGTGAAATCCCTAGAGTTACTTTTGGATAGTCCCAAAACTGACCGAGGACCGGTTTGCGGTGGCTTCAGGTGGCCGATATGTTATCATTATGATCGAATAACATGTTGATCAGGTGAATGTCAAGTAATATATGCATGCTTGATATTAACATGAATTATTGTGAAATGGCATATTACATTCCATATGCACTAGGCACCCTAGAATAGTGGAGGTGGAGTGCATGACATGTTGTGAGGGTCGACTAAAATTTATATCTAAAATCATAAGAATTTCTTTGAGAAGTTGTCCAAATTATCGATATGTCCAATGACTGCTTTGAGAGTTATCCAACAAATTCAATTTAGGTTATTCATAAAGTAAACGTTATTGAGTATGTCCACTAATTAATATCGGAGGGTTGTCCACAAATAAAACAAATATCTTTGTTTTGAGTTTTTCATACGCCATGCATGTGTGGAGAGAGTCTGCGAGTGACCTGGCTAATGGATCGGGCATGTAGACATTCGAAAGAGCAACTCATGAATTCACTAATGTGTGTGTTCATTGCATGAGCACTTCTAGGTGGGGAGTAACCCGCCAGGGAAAAATTCAACTACCGAGCATTGCTCACCCTGGTCGAGGATCCTCGTACAGAAGTATTCAGAAGACTACATTACTAAAGGTCGCGAGAAGAAAGTCGACATGTGGCTTTGATTTGATTATATATTTTTGTAAAACATGTATGAAACATTATGATCGATGCATGTTTGTATAAGAGTGTAATTAACTCTTGAAACTATTAAAAAATAGTTGGTTATATTTTGGTGAGTATGGGATGTATGGGCCTAACGTGGCCATTTTTACTTATGTTCGAAAGCCCTATGTAGAGACGCTCTTTTTGTGGCAATGGAGTGATTAAAGGCTACTTGCAGTGGGAGCTGTGAACATATTTGGCCAGAGAATTTTTTAACGCGTAGTCAAGCTACCGCAAAGATAGCGGTTCAGTGCCTAACACGGATGGGTTTTCATCCTACGAATGATTTTCTTACTGTTTGGAAAATGGTGAGGCTTTGTCTGGATTTGTGGATTTTGTTAAAACAAATGAGGTCTGCTTGTTCACCTAATTAACTCGTAATGGCTTTAAAGTGAAGTGTGTGAAAATGGTAACCTTGAAGGCTTGGGTCACTAGCTTGATAACATGGGCCATTAAAGTGTCCCCTAGTTATATCCTCGCATTAGGCAAACAGATATAGCCAAAGCCAAAACCGGATTCTGCTTAGCTATAAACCTAACCCAGAACTACCCGGTCTGAGTCAAACCAAATACTAAGTATTCAAAGTCCCATTCAGTTTCCAAACCCCAGCATTTAACTCATCAATGGCTCAGAATAATTATCTAAGAACATCACAGATCTACCTACGGCATGCACTCGAACCCTAAAGGAAAAAGCAAGCAATACCAAAGGAAAGATATTAAATGGCATTAAACCTATGTTTGAAAGTGATGAACCATAAAATGCAAAGACTAGAACATTTAAAGCCATGAGGACAACCCGCAAATAACCCCAAACTAAGCAATGACCCTCCTCTTCATGCTATGAGGTTTAGCCACATCCCTTAAGCTGTCATCCCTAAGGGGTGTGTTTGGTACCCTAGGAAAACGAAAGAAAGAGGAGAGAGAAGAGAGCAAAATGAAACCAAAATGAAAGTCGTAGAAATCAAGAGAATGAAAAGCACTAAGTTACAAGTCTGTGGGGTTTATATAAGACAAACCTAAAGTGTGAAAATAAAAAAATTGCCTAAAATATTGGTTTACATATGGGCCAAATGGTAATACACTAAACGTGGTCGTTGGATCATATACCAAAAACACAAAGGGCGCACTCACAGATAGAGGATTTCGCAATGAAGGAATTCTGCAGAGAGATAACAGAAATTTCGCTATCAACAGCTGAATTTCACTAGCTAAATAAATTTCATAAATTCTAGCGAATTTTTTTTTTTTTTAGGAGATAGCGAACTGCACTCACAGTGACAAGAATTCGCTAGCCAGCGAAATTCGCTAGCCTAGCGAAAATTCTAATTTTGCTAGGATTGGCAATTTTCGCTATGATTGCGAATTTAATCTTTAATGAAATTCAATCATAGCCGAAAATCCCGGATTGTTTCCGCCTCTCGCTGATCATCAGATCCCTTGGCTATCAGATCCCACTTTCAAAAATTCCACTTCACATTCCCTCATTTTTTAATGGATAAGACATCGTGGAATCTTCAGATTCGACACGATCTTAACATCGACGAACCAAATGGCCGAGGTAATGCAAAGACCCCAAAATTACCAAAACAAACTCGAAATGGCACTGGTACTAAGTGACCTACACACGCCAATCAAGGCACTGATATGATTAGTGCGCAAAAAAGCACCCAAAACTCATCTGTACCGTGGTTCAAAATAGCACTCTTGCACTAATCACACCCCAACCAACACGCTAGTCCCTTAGCTAAATGCTAAAACAATAATGGGATGCATGTCAGGCTTCTACAAAAAGTGTATATGGTTCAAAAAGGTAGCGCGATATAGGCCTTAAATTCCTTTAATATGAACAATTTACACCCTGTTCAAAAACCGACATGAAAGAACAGAAACCATATAAGAACTAGTTTTAGGGCAACATCAATTTCAATGAAGTCAACCTAAACTTCCACCAAAATCTAATTGTTCCTAAGGTAACCAGCTTGAGCCAATAAATTGCAAAGTTATCCCCTCCCCCCAACCTAGCTACTTCCATGACCTAAACTCATTTTAACAACCTAAATGTGATTAGCTTACACTTTATTTCTTTATTTGACTAAATTGTGTGGTAATGCTAAAGACTCTAATTTCACCAAAGTCCGTAATCTGGGGTCCACCGATGACTCCCAACCAATTAAGGTTTAGGGCATCAAGCCAAAAGGATCACTCGACCACAAACTCTGCAGGCTTCACCCCGGACTCCGAATGACTTCGAGAATTAAACACCTACAACACGCTAAACTCTACCTATCCACCTGTGTAACGAACACAAAGTCGATGACTCCCAACCAATTATGTTTGTGGCATCTGCTTAAAGGCTACATATACCCCTGGACCGTGCTCGTTTCAAGGCAAGGTCACGGCTTTTATTTTCTTTATTCTTTCTTTCTTTACTTTTTCTTTCCTTTCGGTATCATGATCATCTTCAGCACAGTAATAATTAACCTATTACTGGTCGCCAACAAGCCTAAGGCCGGCTTTGCAAAGTGAAAGGAGGCACATACTTCACAAATTATTGGTAATAACTGTAAAAAGTGTGTGTGAATTAGCTCAAGGGGGAATGTTCAAGGTTGAATACGCCAAAATCTCAATTGACCAAAAACTAAATCATGCATGGAATTGTTCTAACATTAAGGTAACAAACAAGGTTTCAAATTTTCAATTAAGAGCAATTCAATTGTTCAATTAAAGGCAAGAGTAGATACACAAAATGAAGACACGAAAGTGATTTGCAAAGTTGGGGTGAAAATGAAGTTGGCCATCGCAGGATCTCAGATAACCTTAGTGAAACTGAATTTATTAATATGAAAAATTATTTTTGAATCGTCAAACATGGAATGCAAAACTAATGGATGGACTGCACTGCCCTCAAACATGATGGCTGGAGAAGGGTATCATTTGCTGGCGCTTACCGCAGCCGTCAACAAAAGGAAATCAAATGTCAAACTCATTGCTACCCCCAAATTTTAAACAAAAGGAAATTTAATCTAAATCAAACAATGAGAACAAAGGGTCGGGCTGAACTACAAAGACTTACCTCTGTACTGTGGACCTGGGGAGGGACTCGTGGAGTGGTCCAACAGAGAATTTCCTCCCTCGATGGCTCCTCTGGCTGTACAACATAGGGCTTCACCTGTCCATTGACTTTGATCACCTATCATCATTTGGATTGAGAAATCCACCGAACTATCAGTACGCCTACGAATAACAATGAATTCAATTCAGCCCATCGCGACTTGAGTTTGCCCGAAAATAGATGGATTTTGGAGTCATACAGGAGGACTTGGTCCCCCTCGCTGAAATTCTTCCCAATTATCATCTGGTCATGCCATTTTTTGATCTTTCCTTTGCAATATTCGAATTCAAGTAGGCATCATTTCGTATTTCTTCCAACTCATCAGACTGAGAATCTCGACTCCTACCGCTTTAGATCCATGTTCACCTTTTGATCGCTTCACCATGCCTTATATTCGATCTCCACTGGAAGGTGACACGCTTTACCATAGACTAACCGATAAGGGGACATTCCAAGGATTGTCTTGAAAGTCGTTTGCAGCCCACAAATAATCATAAATGATGGACTACTTTTTCGCTGCTATTTACCACCTTCATCGAATGGTCTTAATCTCTCTGCTAGGCAAGTTCCACTTGGCTACTTGTTTGAGGATGGTAAGGGGTGGCTAATGTTTCGAAGTACCATATTGTTTCATGAGGTTTTAAAGGCTTGTTATAAATGGAACTCATCGCTAATGATGGCTTGGCACCAACTAGAAAAGATGTTTGTTTAAGAATTTGAGTACTCACTGTAAGCCACTGTTTTGCTGTGATTGCTTTCACTCACTGGACACATAGTCCACTCCCACCAAAATGTATGTATGACCATAAGATGTGGGAGTTGTCCCATGAAATCGATGTCCCAAACATCAAATAGCTCAACCACCAAAACTGGGTCCTGGGGCATCATATGATCTGGCGAGACAACTTCCCGAGTCTGCACCTATCACACACTCCTATGACATTTGGTGCAAGCCTCAACAAGGAAGGCCGTGAGAGTCCGTGGACCGCAAAGACTCAATGCTGCCTGAAGCTGTATGACCACCACAAAGGCTTCGTGGCAAGCAGCCCGTAATTCCCGTCGGCTCCGTGCACACACTTCCCTAACATCCATCCGCATTTGATTCAACAAGAAGGGCTCTTCCCAATAAGAATGGATCTTCAAAAGAAATACTTTCTATCTGCTCTTTCCACTTTTATGATTTCCTATGGCAGGAAATTGGCTATGAGCATACTAGTGAGCTTTTAGCCGTGATTGTGATTCTTCAGAAATTCATCATCGGCGGTGGGCATGAGTGTCATAAAGTTGTTACCTTGAAAGATGATTCACACTACACTCTCTACCCCTTCTTGTCTTTAATTTGCAAGTTAAACTCAAGTAAAAAGAACTCCATCGATGAGCCTTGCTTTCGCATTTTGCTTGGTCGAGGATATTTCAAAGCGGAATGGTCCGCAAAATGCACTATAGACGTAATTTACCGCATGCCTGAAATTTGTCTAGCATAGACCACCGCTAACACCCCTTCTCTCGTGAGTAGCAATCTTCAGGCTTCATCTGCCTTTCCTTGGCTGGCATAATAGACTACGCAGGTTTCTCTCATCCTCTCTGTCGAAAGACCGCTCTCGATAAAGAAGATCACTTCAGACTCACATCACCTCAAAAGGCAACCCGCCACTGTGTGCTCGCACTATCAATGCAATAGTCAAATGGGACTCTTTAGCTCTTCAAAACCCTCCCCGGCATTTCTTTTCTCCCAAATAACATTTAGCATCTTTTCTGTGAGCCAGAGGCTTCTAGCAATCTCTTTGTGTCTTTGTGAATCTTCTATAGAAGCCATGACCACAAATCGTTTAACTGCTTTCTTTTACATTCATTGGGACGGTAGCCGAGGAGATAAGTTCAATTTTTGCTTTGTCAACTCATTCCCTCATTGGAAATAATGTGCCCCAATGCAATTCCTTGTTAACTATAAAAATGGCACTTCTCCCACTAAGCACTGTGCTCTTCTCATGCACCTTCAGATGGTCGCATTAGTCGACATTCTTCAAAATCGCTCCATATACAAGGATGTCATCCATGTATATTTCCATTATACGACCATATCATTAGAACATGCTAAGCATACATCTTTGTACTGGCTGTAAAGACTAAAAAGGCATCCTCCTATAAGCATATGTACCAAATGGACAAGTGAAAGTGGTCTTTTCCTGATCCTCTAGGGCAATCTCTATCTGGAAATACCCTGAATACCCATCCAAAAAGCAATAGAATGGGTGTCCTGAAACTCTCTCAAGGAGCTGATCGATGAATGGCAACGGGAAGTGATCTTTTCTGTTACTCATCAGCCTCCTATAATCTATGCACACTTCAACCTAGAGGAGACTGCAGTAGTAATTCTTCAATTCCTTTTCATTTTTTTTACAACTTGTCACTTCGACTTTAGGCACCACCTGAGTTATTCACCTGGGCAAGCATCAGAAATGGGTAAATGATCGGCTTCGGAGTAATTTCTAAGACTTCAAATGCGAACTACTCCAGAAGTGGGGTTCAACTCTCCGCTGTGGCCGCCCCGACAAATTCCTTTAGATTCCGCTTCAGTGGAAATGGTGATGGGTGCAGATTGCCTGGTTTATGCCTTTAAATCAGAAATTTTCCACGTTTGCTTGTTCCTTTGAGAAGGTGCCAAGAGGCTATCTTCCGTGAAGTGGTCAACAATGCGAAATCACAACTGACATCGCCCATTTTCTTCCGTATATGGCATTTCCAACTCAACTGAGCCTGAGTCCCAATCATTGGGGTTCCCGTTCATCACCGCTTGAATAGAGTGGTGGATTTCTGTATTCTTCTCCAATACCCTTTGTACTAAGCTCATGCACAGGTTCCCGTCGCTTCCGCAATTCCGATAACTCTAGTAGTTAATACATTCAGACTTGTCGCTTCGTTAGCCTCGTTTCTTCAAGATCGAATCATCATACAGATTTTTCACACTATCTTCCGAAAGTGCATATGTTCCTTTAGCTCAGATGAAAGATATTGAGTTCTAAGGTCATATTCAAATGAGTCAGACAACTCATTCCAGCAATTTTTATTATATAAGGTTTATAGCTAAAAATGGTCTCCACATGATGCAAGTATTACAATTTGGTCTCATCGCCATCGACTGCGGTCATACGACAAAGTCCACCGTAATCTGTCCATTTACTAACACGCCCTCAATGGTCCTTTTGGTATCTTAATAGACTCCATCTACTTAGTGATGGAAGGTGATGGAGGTGGTTTAAGTTCGCCCAAACCAAGCTGTTTCAGACATGGAATATGGGCAATTGTGTTCACACTAGCTCCTAAGCCCACTAGTGGCTTTCCACGCTATTGCCTCCACATAACCACCAGACATCCCTGCCCTATATTTCACCGAGTTCTGCATCAATGATAGCACTCGACTTGCCTCACGCGTAAAGGCCTCTTGCTTACATTAAACCCTTTTACCGTGCATAAGTCCTTCAAAATTTCGCATAGGTGGGGACTTGTTCGACGTGTCAAGGAGAGGAATGTTAATCCTCTTCACTGTCAGAAACTCCTCTAGCATTTCGCTTGTCAATGAATTTTTCTTTTCTGCAGAGCCCGTGAAACGAGGGTACTCTTTTCTTCACCTCTTCTCTATTTACCATCGATCTTCTCTGCGGGCGGGACAATACTGCAATGATTTATAGAGTCGGATCATTGTTTCTGGCTTACCACTTCTTAAAGTCAAATAACGCTTTGCATTTATCGCTTGCATTTGATCATTGGTTGAGCCTATTTCATGTACCTTTCACGTTATTGTGGACTGAGGGAAATCCTTCCTTTTTCTCGAACTCAGAATACCGGGTTGACAACCCAAATCTTGCTTATTGTCCAGCCTCGAGTGGAGCCTCAACTGGCTTTCCACTTGGTTAGTCTCGACATTCAATACCTTTGTTCTTCAACAAATGTGCCTGGCCACTTTACTTAAATCCAGATCACCGCTTCAACTGGAGGCATACCGAGTAGGCCGCTATTGTGTTGAAGTGGAGCCAAATCGTCACGTGCTCCCGAGGGACATATGTGTGGGTCGGGCTTCCATGATTGTGTTTGATGATTTTCCACTGGGTTATAGGTGTTACACATGAAGCATCTAGGTGGTTTATTTTGATTTGTGGATATGGGCATGTTTCGACAAAGGTCTCTCAGATGACTATCATTCGATAATCAAAACAAGGCTTCGATGAGATGCGTAACTCATTTATCGCCAGATTTCGTGGTCGGGCTTCATTTCAAATTAACCTTCATCGTGCTGGCCAATTTTGCTTTCATATTCAGGTTCTCCTCGAAGTGCATAAATGCCCCCTCAGTGATTTGGCTTCATCTTCTGGCCTCGATTCGCTTCCATCCTATGCCTTTGAGGTTTCACGATATAGTTCAAAAAAAGTCCATATTCATCCGTTTTTGCTTCAAAAGTTACTCTAATATAATTTCCAATAGTTGCTTCATGGCTGTATAAGATACTGATCATAAAAATGGTTTAATAGCATCCATGTATCAAAACCATGGCGCTGCATGCATTGATGGTCTCTGAATGAATCTTCCCAACACCGATAAAACTTTTCTACTGGCTATAGCCGAAGTAGTGTATCCCGCTCTCTTCAAACTGGCTGTCTTAGTGGCACCAAGAATTTCTTCAAAAATTGGGGCTTGAAGATCACCAATTTCTAATCGCTCTCTCGCCTCAAATGAATCGTGAAGCACCGTTTCATTCGAGTGTCGCTGGGAAATGCTTTCACTGGCAAATCCACGCTTGCTATACCTTCCTTAAAAGTAGTGCACACTCTCAAATCCCGTATGTGTGAATATGCGGATTTTCATTTTCCATACCATGAAATGTGCTGTGGGCACTGTGCAAGGTCTCACCGCTACTTCCTCATCAGAGGTGGATGATGCGTGAGGGAGCACTAACTCTGTGGAGGGTGTATGTGTTCCTCATCGATCTCGCATGCAATTTGATTCATGGAGGTGTTTGTTGACTTTGCTGTTCTCGGGGATCCATTTGGTCACCTGTGGCAATAATTAATTCTCACAAATTGTTCAACTGGTACCGATTCTTCAGCTTCACTCCGATGTCCCCTATCCCAAAGGCCGATAAACACCGTTAAAATAAATATATTACAACAAAGAACACAAGCAAACTTGCCAAAAAGGTTAGCGTTATTTAAAACAACAACTGAATGCAAGAAACAAAAACAACAAAGGCAAGAATCGCCAAGTGAAGAAATTTTGCGCTTCTCGCACACTTGATCAAAAGGACTGAAGGTCACCAACACTTGTAATGTGGGATTACAAGTACACGCTAACTCATCATAATGTGAGTTTGGCACCATCCTAACAGCGCCATTTGATTCGTGCTACCAGAGGGTGAACTTAATCAACAATAGATTTATTTCATCATTAGTCAAGCTACCGCAAAGATAGCTGTCTGGTATTCTAACACGGGATGAGTTTTCATCCCACTAATGACGGCATCATGTTTGAAATATGAGGCTTTTTGTTTGGATTTATGGATTGTTGTCGTTGGAGGGTTGTTTGTCTAACCGACTAACCCGTAATGGCTTAAAGTGAAGTGTGAAATGGTAACCTTGAAGGCTCGGGTCACTAGCTTGATAACATAATATTAAAGTGTCCCTGGGTTATATCCTCGCACAGGCAATGACATATAGCCAAATCCAAAACAGGAGTCTTTGTTTAGCTATAAAACCTAACCCTAGAACCACTCTATTTGAGTCAAACCAAATACTCAAGCATTCAAAGTCCCATTCAAATTGAGAAACCCCAGCATTTAACCTCATTTCAATGGCTCAGAATAAGCTCATCTGGAAAGAATATCGCGATCTACCATTAAGCATGCACCAACCCTAAAGCATGGCAAGTATTGACCAAAGGAAAGACACAAAATAAACCCTAGTTTGGAAAGTATGGAACCATAAATGCAGTACCTGTAACATTTAAAGCATGAGGACAACCTGCAACAACCCCAAAACCAAGCTAGCCACCTCCTTCTTCTGTTAAGCAGGAGGCTTAGTTAGCATCCCTGAAAGTCGCCATCCTCAAGGGGTGTTTGGCAGCCTAGAAATGTTAAGAAAGAGGAGAGAGAAGAGAGCAAATGAAACCCTAAAATGAAAGCCTGAAATCAAGTAAATAGAAAAGTTGCTTTGGGTTACAAGTTTGTGGGGGTTTATATAGTACAAACCCAAAGTGTGAAAATACAAAATTGCCTAAAATATTGGTTTACATAAGGGCCAAAATGGTAATACACCAAAACGTGGTCGTTTGGATCAAGTATACCAAAAACACAAGGGCAGCAATTTCGCTATGTAGGATTTCGCTAGCATAGCGAAAATTTCGCTAGCATAGCGAAATTTCACTAGCCTAGCCGGGTTTACGAGATACGAAATTGAGAAATTTCGCTTTATCAACAATGAATTCCTTCGCTAGTTAGCGTAAATTCCGCTTAGCCTAGCTTAAATTTCTTTTGTGAGATAACCGAATTGAAAAATTTCGCTAGGCACAAGAATTCGCTATCTAGCTAAATTTCGCTAGCCTAGCTTAAAAATTCCTAATTTTGCTTAGGGATTGCTAAATTTTCGCTATGATCGCTGAATTTTCGCATCCAATAAATTTTCGCAATCATAGCGTAAAATCCCGATTGCTCCCATCGTTTGCTTAACTCCGCAGATCCCTCTTTTGCTACCGCATCCCACTTTCCTTCAAAATTCCACTTCACATTCCCTCATTTTTACTGATGAAGACATCGTGGAATCTTCGGCACTGGCCACGTATCTTAACATCAGATTTGAACTAAATAGCTGAGGTACGCAAAGACTTGCAAAATTACCAAAAACAAACTCGAAATGGCATCAAGTACTAAGTGGGACCACACACGCTGACCGCGTAATTGATAAGATTAGTGGGCAAGAAAAGCACCCAAAACCTATCTTGAATAGGGTTCAAAATAGCACTGGGGCACTAATCATGGAGATACCAATGACCACCGTATTCCGAGGGTTTATGACTGTCAATGCACTTCTGCCTGGGGCGCCACATGTACCTTCCATTTTACCTCAATATCAATCCACTTCTAGTGGTGAGATTTTTCTTTTTTCAAGGATTTGAGGGATCATCAATATGATATTGGGAATTTCTTCCATGATTGCAACCATGACCAATCCTTAACCATGTCCACAAGTTTTGAATGATATTGATTCACTTCAGGGAATCGTTTCAAGCTCAATTGGACTATATTGATGATTTTCCATCAAAAAATCAATAATTTATTTAGCATATGGATCCAAGATATATAATTTTCTAAATGTCAAAATGTCATAAACTTGAATTTTGTGAGATTTGACATTGTTGATAAACTTTTCGAGTTATAAGACAAAATAATTAAAATCAACTATAATAAATGTTGGCCATAGATTTTGACTTACAATCAAAATCAAATATCTTGTAACTTTTAACAATATATAATGAAATCAATATTATTATACACAAAATAAATAATATTGAAAATAATATAAATTATTAACTTTATTGTGATGTAGAAATGGTATATAATATACCAATGTAAATGCATTTGTCTTTATTAAAAAAGCTTCTAAACGACCACTATTAGGTGATAAAGTTGATATGGTATGATACTACTAATTGATCAAGTATCATCAATTCAAGGGCTAAGGCTACGCTTATGACATATATTGTATACATGATAATCACATTTAAATGTTACATGTACATACATATATCATACCATACATATAACATATAATATCATGAATGTAAAATATGTCATGATATCCATTGTATCATAAATGATACATAACTCAAGTAGTAAGTAATAAGTGAATGCTTTCACGTTATAATGATGAAACACATGTGCAAATTACCCATATAGGTTATATAGGATGGCAAATAATATATCCATGACTTCTCTCAATTTTAGAGTAATTAGCATTCATGGTATCAACCATGACCAAATATAATTGTAGATATGCAAAATTGAAGTAACTTCGAGTTAGGGTTAAAAATTTACCTTTAGAGCAAACTCGTGCAAATAACGTATTGTGAAAGTATTATTGTAAAACCCATGAAAATTCACTGAAAACAAAGAATAATTTCTTTATTGAACCCAAATTTTCTGTATCTCGACGACAAAACGAACTTCACCGTTGAATTCGTATCTCGAAATCTAGTTACCCCGTCGAATTTCGTCGGATTCCAAGATAGTCGGAATTTCTCATTTTTTGAGACACCAAGTGTCAAGGTGGCACATGGCATGACCATGTGATTCCACATGGCACCTAGGGAAGTGACACATGGCATGAGTCATGTGGTGCACTTGGAATAAATGGCTCACATTGAGCCATTTGTTGAATGATGTAATAAAGAAGAAAGAAAAAAATAAACAAAAATCAAGAAAATACATGGAAATGACAAGTGGCTAAGAGGAAAGTGAGGGGAAGTTTCCCCCACTTTGATAAATTCAATTGAGGGAAAAATCAAAAGGAGAAATAGAAAAGTGAGAGAAGAGAAAAATGAAAGAGAAAAGAAAGATATGAGAAAAGAGAAAAAGAAAATGAAAAGGAAATAGGATGGGGAGCAAACAAAGGGAGGAGTGTGTTGGATAAGGAGGAAGAGTATAAATCAGGAGAAAAAAGAGGAAAACGACAGAGAGAGGAGAGAGAAAAAAAGATTTTCCTGTGAAGTTCACTACTGGAGCTCGATGGTCCGAGAAGAAAAGTTGATCCATGCATCGCAAGCTACGCGTGAGTACCAAAATCTTGGAGTTTCGTCAAACTATATGAGGTAGGGAATTTTCCTACTTGGAATATTTTTAGCCTAAAAGCCATGTAATGACATAGGTTGTCTTTGGGACCGTGATAGCCGCAGGATTGTCTCCAAGATTGGACTAAATATTTGAAATTTTTTGGGACTGGTTTTGCAATTCCGACTGTATGGGGATTAAGCTGGGATCCCAGACCGAGGTCTCCGAGTTTTCAGGTATGTTTTCGTATCACAAAGGATTCGGGTGATCAATGGAACCAAAAATGGTTCACGACCGTAAAGGGACCAAGAGGTGCCTGCTTAGTATAACCGAAATTTTGGCCATTTTGGCGGTTGGTCACGAAAAATAAATAACATGTCAAGCCAGGTGTAAAATCATGTTAATATGTATTTGCTTGATGTATTAACATGGAAATTGTGATGAATGGGAATTATAGAAATATAATTATCCGGAATTTATAAATGTTGCATGTAGCTCTTATTGTGCATGTAGCATGATATAGCATGAAATGGCATGATTGCATTTCATATGCATGGTCACATCGCTGCCGAAAGTCGTGCCGCTGGTGTACGGTAATTGTTTTTCACCATTCTTAAGTGAATGTGGGGTGAGCTCGAAACGGGACAACGTCCAAAATCGAGACTCACGGTTGTATAAAACAATAATAAATATAAATCACGTGTGTTTGGGCATAGCAAGACCTGCATCCCCCCTTCTCGGTGAAAGACCCAAATTTATATAAGTAAGCAAACATGATCACTCCACGTGAAAGCCCTGTAAAATGTTCACATGCCACATGATCCCACTGTGACCTCCCGGGAAACACGCGGGTCCCTAAATAACACACGGATTTGTTAAAAAATTCAAGTGAATATTGGGAGGGTTGTCCAATTTAAGTCGTGGGTGGCTCCTGATAGTGGATTTTCACTTGGCATTGCAGGTGTGAGGGAGTCGATCGAGACTCGGGTTGTGGGCATGAGAAGTCTCATCTCATGCATGACACGTAATATTCCATATAAGATTGCATTATTTATATGGAATGTGATTGGACGTTTTCATAGTTGCCATTGTATGCATTTTAATTGGGAGTAGCCTTTGTAAGAGAATTTTTCTATTGAGCATTGCTCACCCCATTGTGGGACCCCTTTCGAATGAGGGTGTACGAGGAGACGAGGCGCTCCCGGCAGAGACCGTGATTACCAAAGGAGGTGACATGTACTTGAGTAACATTTTTTGTAAAAATGTTTTGTATAAAAGGATTTTTATAAAATTCTTTTGGACTATTGTATAAATAGTCAAGTATGTAATTATGGTAAGAAGGTCGTGATCAGGCCCCTACATACCATAATTATTCATTTTCTTTTCATATTTTAGATTTAAATATGAATGAATGGGTCCCGGTGAAGGGACGTATGGTAGTGGTGCTAAGTAACTCGGTGTCTATGGGTAGTTAGTACCGGTCTGGTACCAAGACTTAAGTGTAAGATGACCTAAAACAAAAATTTCGAGGGTTGACGGGTTGTCAACGGGACCTCTGGAAATTGGGGTGTCATGGCTTGGTATCGAGCCTAGATAGCGGTATTACAGGAGCTCGAATGTGGTATCACAAGTATGGTCACGATGCCTTTCGTCTCATTAGGTATCAAGAGTCTATACCACGAGTGCCAGTGATGGGCGTAAGGTCTAGATCATGCGTTGTTGTGTGTTTAATGTTTTGTGCTTAACATCTTTAAACCTTGATATATGTGGTGATTTGTGTTAATAATATACATGGTGGATTATATGAAACAGGGTTGAAAACATAACCTTAGGGAGTTGGAAAGCAAAATGAACATGATAGTTCGAGAACTATGTGTATTAGTGTTTGGCATATGCACCACTAATAAAAAAAATGGATGAGCGATTAGTAGTTCATGATTTTAAGTCTATTAGTGGTTGGCGGGTGCACTCTTAGTTAGGCGAGATAGAAATTTGGGGGAACTCTATTGCTATCATTAGTGTGGATGGTTGTAATGGAAAGAGAGGGCCGCTAGGGTGGTGGCGAATGTACGACCATCGACTGACTAACAGGACCTCCATGGCTTTAAATGTTTAGTTACTACTTGCCACTCTCGGAATCGGGATATCTCTATTCTGGAGTTTAGCCGAAAGTCGCTCTATTCGGATCAGGGTCATATCTCGATCTCGGATACCCAATGAATCATGTCAATGTTGGCGGACATCTGTGAATATGAGCGCGGATATAGAGACGATCGTCTGAGAATCATAAATAAACGGAATAAAATGCGTTTTAGCATTAATCAGAACCAATTGTGACGAGGGTTCAACAAAACCGAAACTAATCTAGAACATAGTAAGAATTGAATATACGCATCATTCTATAAATCACTTGATTGTTTATGAGAAAAGAAAATCTGAAAACCTTTGTCTTTCAATAGTTCGAGTCATTTGCTCTCTGTTTTCGCGCTCAGTCCACACGATCTTCAATGCTCAAATTGGAGTCTCCATTGCTTTTATGATTCTGAATGAATCGCGATGTCAGCGATGTTGAAGCGTCGCAAGGTCTTGCAGTTTTTCTCTATAACTGCTTTGACTCTGACTTGCAAAACCACCTCTTACCTACATTTTCTAAAAACTCCAAAAATCAGATATTGGGCTATAATGCGCTTATTTAAATGTAAAATCAACTAAAAACATAAAGCGGACATGGGTATAATATGAGTGTTTTAGGCACTCATCGGGTTCGAGGCACATGATCCTTCGGCCCTCAAGGGAGGAGGAGACCCGATGGTGGCGGGTCGTTGTTTCCGACTAGTCAGAAAGGATATAGGCACTAGTCCTAAGAGGAAGGAGAATCAATCTTCTTTTATCTCTAAGAAGAAGCGAGGGCCTGCGCCGTGCCGGTTTTCAGGGCCGAGGCCACGTTTATCGGAGCCAAGGCCAGTCGGGCTTCTTGGGCGGTGCAGATGACATGTTATTACTGCCATCAGCCTTGACATATGAAGTGGGATTGCCCTCAGAGGCGGGGATCCCGGAGTTATGGGACACCACAGCCCCAGTCGTCAGTGGGACATGCGCAGATGCAGTTTAATCCTCCTTACCCCAGTATGGGCCAGGGGAAACGGTGTCAGTCCTAGGGTGTTGCATAAGCACCTACTATTTCGTAGACGGGCCATATAGGCCAAGGCATGGATCGAGGTTATGGACAGGGCTCTGCAGGCGGAACTTAGAGACTGGGGAGTCTGCGCCATCGCACGAAAATCTTGTGTGGGTTGATCGGTCCGGTGATACGGGGTATGTTTATGTTATCTCGCCTATGGTGAAGATCTTTGTTCTGATTACGGGTCATCCACATTCTTTGTTGTTGCATCTAGAGTGGATGTTTTGGGCTTAGAGGTGGAGACCT
The DNA here is from genome assembly GCA_016808115.1 of Tetrastigma voinierianum. Classification (NCBI taxonomy): domain Eukaryota; kingdom Viridiplantae; phylum Streptophyta; class Magnoliopsida; order Vitales; family Vitaceae; genus Tetrastigma; species Tetrastigma voinierianum. The sequence continues at coordinate 161,534 of JAEQBH010007130.1, read as the reverse complement.
TGGATGAGTCGTTACATGTGAGTTCTTCCCTAGGAACTAGGGTGAGGATTGATCAGATATGTCGGGGTTGTGAGTTAGGGATCTTCGGGATTCTACTCACTGTGGACCTAAGGGTCATAGACATGTCGGAGTTTAATGTCATCCTTGGGATGAACTAGTTGACGGCACACCAAGTCATCATTGATTGTGATAGCAGGAGGATTACTGCCTACACACAGGACAGTATTCGTGTGACTTTTTAAGGGGAGAAGCATGATGCTTTACCCAAACCGTGCACGACTCTAGGTGGAGTGGACAGTTGATGGGTTGGCTAGCAAGCCTTACCCTAGAGGATGAGAGGAGAGGAAAGTTTTAGTGCCTCGAGTGGTTTTGTGGTATGAGGATGTTTTGGGCGATCTGAAGTTACCTCCGCATAGGGATGGACTTTGTCATTGAGTTACACTAGGTCGTGGCCCCATTTCTATGATTCCTTGTATGATGGCAGATTGAGTTGCGAGACTCGAGGTCAAACCTACGAGGATTGTGGACAGGGGCTTTATTAGGCCAGGCACTTCACCATGGGGTCTCAGGTTCTGTTTGCGAGAAAGAAGGATAAGACCCTTCGGTAATGCGTAAGTGCAAACAGTTGAACAGGGTTATGATCAAGAATCGGTATTCCTTTTTTTGATCAGTTGAGAGGGGCGCGAGTCTACTCCAAGATAGACCTTTACACTGGTTACCATCAGTTTAGAGTTAGGGAGGTTGATATCCCTAATACAGTGTTTAGGACGCGGTATGGGCATTTCGAGTTCACAATGATGCCCTTTGAGTTGATGAATGAGCCAACAACATTCATGGATCTCATGCATGGGTATTCTGACCTGTTGGATCGGTTGTTATGGTCTTTGTTGTGACATCTTGATCTACTCTGAGTACGGAGGGAACATCGGGATCATTTGCGGTGTTCTTCGGGAACTTAGGACCATCGGTTATGCTAGGATTGATGAGTCTTTGAGTTTGGCTACGAGTTAAGATTCTTAGAGACCTGAAGTCAAAGTCGGCTTGGTGTGTTAAGTAGACCACGATAAGGTAGAGGCTGTTATGAGTCGGGAGAAAGCCGTCGATCTTAAAGGCATCTATGATTTCTTAGAGATGTGAGTCTGAGGAAACTATTAAAGGAATTTCTCCAGCCAACACCTAATAGGCTTAACTGAGACTCAGATTGATGGGATGGCGCCCTGCTCTTGAAAGCTGAGATGAGCCACTAAACTCTGTCTGTAATCCCAGGCTCAAGGAGGGAGGGGGGGAGGGGAGGGCAGAGGCTACAGTGATATCTTGTGATACCCAAGGGATAAGCGAGATATGTCTTGTCTGATGCAGGAAGATTTGTAGTATAGTTCAACTGACTAAGAATCATGGCCAGAGCTACCACACACATGACTTAGGTTAGCGTATTGTCTTTGCCTTAAAGATTTAGTGCCTTGTTGTAGGTGAGCGGAGTTCAAAGTATTTCATACCATAAGGTCTGAGTATGTTACACAGTGCGACCTCAACATGAGGCCTGCGAGATGGATCGATATCACAGAGGATTATGACTTCACTTTGCCTTACCATCCTTGTAAGGCAAATGTGAGTGGTTGTGCACTCGATCGGAAGTCCATGAAGTCTTTGGCTGAGTGTAGCTTCAAGAGGTGGCAAATCTTCCGAGAATATGGGACCGAGTTTAAGAGTTTGAGTGCGGTGATCGGGCCTGGGGAGGCGTTGGGAATCTAGTGGATATGTCATCCTGCGAGCAAAGTGGTGACTGAGTCCCTAGGGCGGGACGGAGATATGGATTCATCGGGGTGGAGTGCAGGCAAGGGCCGGGTGACGAGAAGGATTTGGGCCATCCACACGGATGGTGATCTCTTGGGAGTATAAGGGACGGGTTGTGGTTCCCAGGTTGGCCGATTTGAGAAGAAAGATCCTCGGGAGTTCCGCTCTCGTTTGTTGTGCATCGGGTGGCACGCGAAGATATTGCCGTGTAGCGTCGCGATATTACTGAAACGGAATGAGCGACATGTTGGAGATTTTGTTGGCGATTGTCTCACGTGTCGATGGTAAAAGTGAGCATCAAAAAAGCCAACGAGGCCTACTCGACCATTGGTAGTGAAGTGGAAGTGGGAGCACATCACGATGGACTTTGTGACCCACTTGCCATGGACACCGCAGAAGCATGATGCGGTATGTGTGATAGTGGACTAGCTCAGTGCAGAGTCGGCGCATTTACGGCGGTGTGAATGAGCCTTCACTGGGAATTCCTCTGGGAGTTGTATATTCGAGGGTGTCCGGCTGTAGCATACCAGTGTCCATAGTATCGGATAGGGATCCTAGGTTTACGACAAACTTTTGGAATAGTTTCCAAAAGGCCATAGGGACACAATTGACATTGAGCACTGCGTTTCATCCGCAGACAGATGATCGATTGGAGAAGACCATCACAGTTTTCCGAAGGACATCTTTGCGAGCATGCGTCTTTGAATCTTAAAGTGTTTGGGAGGGAGCACTTACCCGCTAGTGGAATTACTTCGCAGCGATTCGTGGCGAGTATCACGGATGGCACCACTATGGGGAAAGGCTTTATATGGGAGGCCATGCCGATCCCCGATTTGTTAGACATAGGTGGGAGAGCGTTCCATCACTGGTCCGAATATGATTAAAGACACCTCTGAGAATGTGGATTTGATACGGAAGCGTCTTCTCACGGCTCAAAGACGACAGAAGAGCTACACCAACAAACGGCGTCAACCTCTAAAATTTGAGGTGGGTGATCATGTCTTCTTGAAGGTGATTCCTAGGAGAGGAGTGATCAGATTCGGCAAGTGATGGAAGCTAGTGCCAAGGTATATTGGGCCCTTCGAGGTACTTGAGAGGGTGGGTACAGTTGCTTAACGGTTGGTGCTACCACCGAGTTTATCAGGTGTCCATGAGGTGTTCCACGTCTCCATGTTCCGGAAGTATACTCCAGATCCAACTCATGTGGTGGATTGGGGAAAGATTATTATTGATATTGATGGGACTGGGAGGACCGGTGCGTATCTTAGATGGCAGGGATCGAGGTTTGCGGCCCAGCAGTCGTGCGGCTAGTGAAAGTGTTATAGCGACACCAAGGAGTGGAGGAGGCAACGTAGGAATGAGAGGATACGATGTGGGCCACCTATCATTTCCTATTTGAGGATGAAGGTGCATGGTCTAATATTTGGTACTAGAATATTACTGCATATGCATGTGTTTATGTGTGCTAGTATGTGTGAATTTAGGGACGGAATTACATTGAGAGGGAAGAATGTAAAACCAGGAAAATTCAATTTTAAAAAAATGGTAAAAACGGTGATTAGGTTGGAAACCGAAAATTTTCTAGATCTCGAAAGACGAAACGGACTTCACCATTGAATTCATCTCGTGAAATCTAGTTAACCCGTTGAATTTTGTCGAATTCCTAGACAGTCGGAATTTCTCTTTTTTTGAGACACCGGGTGTCGGGTGACACATGGCATGACCATGTGATGCCACATGGCACCTTAGGGAATTAACACATGGCATGAGCCATGTGTTGCACTTGGAATAAATGGCTCACATTGAGTCATGTGTTGAATGATGTAATAAAGAAGAAAAAAAAAAAAGAAAAATTAAGAAAATACATGGAAATGACAAGTGGCTAAGAGGAAAGTGGAGATTTCCCCCACTTTGATAAATTGAGTTGAGGAAAAAATCAAAAGGAGAAATAGAAAAGTGAGAGAAGAGAAAAAAAAAGAAAAAATGAAAGAGAAAAGAAAGAGATGAGAAAAGAGAAAATGAAAAGGAAAAGGAAATAGGATGGGGAGCAAACAAAGGGAGGAGTGCGTTGGATAAGGGAGAAGAAACAAGCGAGAGCTTGGTCGGAGAGAGAGAGAGAGAGAGAGAGAGAAAGAGAGGAAATAAAAGATATTTTCCCGATGTTCCGGCGGTCGAGGCAGCGATCCGAGAAGAAAAGGGTGATCCACGCGCCATGGCTTCGCGTGGTGCAAAATCTTGATTCGTTAAATTCCTCGGTGAGAATTTAGCCTAAAAGTCATATAATAGCTGGAAGGTTGTCTTGAGAAGTAGTGATAGGCCGTGTGATTTGGTTCCAAGATTTTGGAACTGAATATTGGAAATTTTTGGACAAGTTTCGGGCAGTCTTGGACTATGTGGGGATTGGTTGTGATCTCGGGACTGATGTATTAACATGCTTGGTTGTGATCTCGGGATTGGCTGTGTGTAAAAATCATGTTAATATGTACTTGCTTGATGTATTAAAATGGAAATTGTGATGAACGAGAAGGGTATATGTAGAATATAATTATCGGAATTTATGAATGTTGCATGTGACTCTTATTAATACACTCATGACATAGCATCAAAATAAGCATGATTACATTTCATATGCCACAGGTCACATCGCGTCGAGTCAGTGTGGGTGCATAAATCTTTGTTTTTCACCATTCTTATTGAATGTGGGTGAGCTTCGAAATGGGACAAATCCAAATGTCGAAGACTCACGGTTGTATAAAACAATAATAAATATAAATCACGTGTATTTGGGCATAGCAAGATGGGGTAGATCCCCCCCCACCCCGAGGTGAAAGACCCAAATTTATATGCGGTTATACATGATCATCGGCGGTGAAAGCCCGTAAAAATGTCCGAAGGCAAGCGACGATCCTATGGTGTGACCCCGAAAAATACGTGGCCCATAAATAACACACGGGATTTAATAAAAAAATTCAAGTGAATATTGGAGGGTTCATCCCGATAGTTTAAGGCTTTCTACATTTGGGGACACGATGAAAAGTGCGATTTAGAAAGCGTGCGATTAACAAAGCTGTGGTTATAAAGCTTGCGTTTAAACATTGAGACACGTTTGGTTAAAATTCTTGCGATGTAGAATTGATGTTTTTACATGTTTGGTAAAACTGTGATTAAAAGTGTAATTCAAATATAAAATTACCAAAAGGAATAGTTATTCATACATATATCTTCATTTTGATGTTAATGTTAATAATTTTAAACTAATGTTGTTATCTGATAATGATAATAAAAATAATAATAGTGATGACAAAAAATTCATTATAATATTCAATATGAAATAATTAAAAACATAAAAATTGTTAATTTAACATTCCAATAATACAATTATAACAAAAACAAATAATTTTAAGATCCATTTCTTTGACTCATCAAACTTGGAAGCAATCCGATAGCGTAAATATAAAGAAGTTTAGCTTTTATAGTTAGTTCATTGTAAATATAAAAGTTATTTGAGGTTATTTTTGTCCAAAGAAAATAAAAAAACTATGACGCGCAATTTCAATTTTTTGTCAATGAGAAAAAGCAAGTCTTACCTGCTTTTATAAAACTGAGTTTTAAAATCAAATTGTGATTGACCACCATAGATTTTTGAAATTAACCAAACATCCCAAAACTGCGTTTAGAGCCCTAAAACACAGTTTTACTACCTAATCAGATTTAATCGCAACCCCAAACAGAGCCTAAGTTATTGGGTGAAACACCAATTGACTGGTTTTCACACCAGGCATTGCAGGTGTGAAGGAGTCAGTCGGGACTCAGGTTGTGGGCATGAGTAGTCTCATCTCATGCATGACACGTAATATTTCATATAGGATTGCATTATTTATATCGAATGTGATTTGACCTTTTTATGGTTGCCATTGCATGTGCATTTTAGGTGGGGGAGTAGTCCTTGTAGGAGAATTTTTCATTGAGCATTGCTCATCCCGTCGTGTGACCCCCTTTCAGGTACAGGGAGTGTACAGGGAGACAACGCTCCAACGAGGCCTTGATTGTGAAAGAGGGCAACATGTGGCCTTGAGTAACATTTTTTGTAAAAGTGTTTTGTATAAAAGGATTTTTATAAAATTCTTTTGGATATTGTATAAATAGTCGGATATGTAATTAATTATGGTAAGAGGGTCGTGATCGGACCCCTACATACTGTAATTATTCATTTTCTTTTCATATTTTAGATTTAAATATGAATGGATGGGTCCCGGTGAAGAGATGTATGAAGTGGTGCCGAGTAACTCGGTGTCCATGGGTAGTTAATTATCCCGATGCGGGTGCCAAGACTTGGGTACCAAGGCGACTAAGATAGAAATTAATTAGTTGACGGGTTGTCGATAGGACACGAGAGAAGTAAGGGTATGTGATTATAAATGTGATATTAAGATAAATATATTATCTTGTATATGAGAAAATAATAAGTATGGAAAAAGAAAGAAATGAGCGTGAATGAGAGAAGTCTTACTTTCTGGATACCTTTACAAAGGATGGTGAAGCGCTTTATGAAACACAAAGATGCTTCAAATTATACTTATGTGATGAGTTATGAGTTCCATAAATAGAGGTTAATGAAGGTTCATTTATATAAGACAGATATGCGTGTAATTCATGAATGTAAGTGTGGTCATTCATCACCCATATAAATGCTTCAATATATAACAAATTATGTTTTCTTAAATTATCTAGTTATTTTTCCTTCCTATTACATTCCTTTTAAAAATCTAATTATATTTTCTTTAAATATCTAATAATTTTTTCTCCCATGTTGCTTTTCTTTTCTCAATCTCCTCTTCCTCCAAGAATCAAGAATTCCATTCAACGACTTTCTCAACTCCAAGGTACGTTCCATTATGGTTTTTTTTTTGTTTTGTGTGTTCTGTTGGCTTGAATTCTGAATACGATTTGTGTTTGGCAAAAAATTTTAACGTTCAAAACATTCAACACTTTCTGCTATACCACAGTGATGTAGTGGACTATCCCTAGTTGGCTTGGGGTAAGTTCTCATCTTCTTCACAAGTATGGTGAGAATTAGGCTAAAATGGTTAGTCATGATCCAATCCATATATGTCTCCCCTCTTAACAGTAATTTTTCGATTTACAATATATATCAATCCATATGTCTAAGCTCTCAGTAGTAATTTTCTTTTCGATTTACAATATAGAGATACATAAAAAGTATGAATCAAAACATAAGTATGATGAAACAAAAAAAAAAATACCATGTGAGTTCTATGTCTTTATCGATATTTTATTCCTCATGTTTAGTTCATTAATTCTTTTATGTGTTTTTTATTATTATTGTTATCATTATATATTTTCCTCGAAATAGATTATTTCCCATAACCTTTTATTTTTAATACAATGTTTTTTAATAGAGGATGTCTAGTTATATAATTCAAGAATTACAACAACCAAACGGCGAGGAAAAAGAAAAACAAAGCAAGCAAGGCTTATTGGGATGACATTACAACTAATGCTTTTATTAAAGTTTGTGTGATCGAGACTTTGACGAAATAGACCAAATAATCATTTTAGCAAATTAGGATGGAAAAATGTGATAAAATCCTTAAAAGAATTGACTGGAAAAAACTATCAATACAGGCAATTTAAGAATAAATGGAGTTCTCTTAAAAAGGATTGGGTACTTTGGAATACCTTGATTGGTAAAGAGATTAGCCTTGGATGGGATCCTGTGAAGCAAACCATTAGTGCTAGCAATGAATGGTGGGATAACAAATTGAAGGTATGTTTGACTTATTCACTAATTTTATTTGATTAATTTATATATTAGTTATGAAATATGATAAATTAAATACTCTTGTAGGAGAATCCGGATGCAACAAAGTTTAAGACAAGGGACTTAAAAAAGTTGAACAATTGGACATAATTTTCAAAGATATTGCGGTTACTGGTGAAGGAGCTTGGGCACCATCAAAAGGCTGTGTAGGACATGATGTTAATGATTTATCTATTGCTGAGGATCATGATGATAGTATCATTGAAGATCAAGACAAATCTAATTACAATCCGTCACTTGATACTATTTCCCAAGGTTTTGAAACTACTACCCAACCTTCTACGGGAAAAAGGAATGAGGCAAAAAGAAAGAGGAAAAGATATGAGACCACACATGAGATTGTAGCTATGCAATTAGAAAGCATTTGTAGTATTGTGAAGAACAAATCTACTATCGCATCAACAGTAGATAAGATTGGTTGTTGCATTGCCGATGTGATGAGACTTATTCGTGACATGCCTGAAGTGAAGAATGACTTTGAGTTATATATGAAAGCCATTGATATCCTAGTTGTTAAGGAAAATAGAGAGATGTTTGTTGCATTAGAAGAACTAGCTGATCAGATTGCATGGCTTAAGCATAAACATGCTTGATTGTTGTGCAGTTCCTTTATTCTTTTTTGAAATATTTCATTTTGGCTATTTGACCTTTTTTGTAGAGATCATTATTTTTCTAAGAATTTTTCAATAGATGATATCTAGCAATATGGAAATTCTATACTCAATGTTTACTTTTATTTATTTGTTTTTTTTTTGTTATTATCAACATATTAAATGAAAATATCCATTATTGTTGTTTATTAATATATTTCTTATTTTATTTTTATAGATGTCTTCTAATAATAATGATCGAAACTTAGAAGATGAGAGGGATGATGAATTATATTTTTATCAGCAGGTGCTTTCAGGATGTATTGCAGCTATAACACTTACTAGTTACATGGAAAAAAGACCTTGTAGAACTTCTTCCCACACAGGATATAAGTTTGTAATTGATGTTTTGAATGGTCATGAAATTAGGTGTTTTCAACAATTTAGAATGGAAAAACATGTGTTCATGAAATTATTGAAAACACTTACTAAAAGATATGGTCTAAAAGAAGGGGTTGATATGTCTTTGAAAGAGGCTTTGGCAATGTTTCTTATTACAATAAGTCATGGACTTAGCAATTGGATGATTCAAGAAAGATTTCAACATTCAAGCAAATATATATCTAGATGGTTTGGGATTGTATTAGATGTTATTTGTCTATTGGCCAAGGATATTATAAGACCAAGTGATCCACAATTGATTGAAGTCCCTGATAAAATAAGAAATGATGATCGATATTGGCCGTATGTGGGAGTATTGGTGGGTGGTGGAATTCATATACATGTTGTAGTTTCTATAGAAAACCATGCCATATATTGATAGAAAAGGCATGACTACCAAAAGTTATGGTGGTATGTGATTTTAATATTGTATCACATTTGCATGGGCCGTATGGGAGGCTGATGCTCATGATTCACAAATCTTTTTAGAGGCATTAAGAAGATTGGAATTGGATTTTCCTCATCCACCTAGAGGTTTGTGAATGAAAATATTAAACCGACTTTTATGATTCAATTAACATAATCTAATATAATTTTATTCTTTTTTTTTTTTTTTGTAGGTAAATGTTATTAAGTTGATGTTGGTTATCCTCAACTAAATGGATTCCTTGGCCCTTTTAAAGGTGAACATTATCATATTGCTGATTTTCGACGAGGTAGTTTACCTAGAGGTAAGAAGGAAATATTTAATCATATACATTAATCACTAAGGTGCACAAATGTTATTTGTTGTTTTGAAGAATATATGGAGAATGCTACGAGAAATGTATAGTTTTCTTCTTGATAAACAAGTAAAGATTGTTATCCCTTCAATGACTCTTCACAATTTTATAAGGATTAATGCTAAAAAGGATATGTAATTTAAACCTTATGATGAAGATCAAGGGCTACTTCCACCTAATGAAGAAATGAGTAGAGGGGATTCACTTCATGAGAAAGATGGTTCCTATCATACAAGAGATGGATGAAGAATGTAATCGAATTGCAAATCTTCTTTTATCTCATTAATGTTTGCCTTGCCTATGATATTGATATGTAAAAATAAAGTTTTCTTGTTTTTTTTTTTTTAAATGAAAACATTTGTTTTTTTATTTATATTTAATTAGAATTTTTTTAAAGCAACCAAAATAGCATGTTGTATATGGCATGAGTTTGAAGCTGTCATGGTTTGGAACACCAAAAGAGTTTTCATATATTATTATCCCAGAAAACGATCATTTTTCAGATAAGACGAATGTTTTCTTCTTTTTTTTTTTGGTGAAATATGGATATGACCAAGGTTTAATGACCAACCTTTTAAATTTTCTTTAGTTCATAATTGTTGGTATATTTTTGTTCTTTTTTTTAATACATATTTTTGTTCTTCTTATTACTGAACAAAATAGGTTATGGAAGGGATGATAAAAAATATTTATGATGGGAGCCACTGTAAATATTTTTATAATCATATTAATAATTATTTTATGTTTTATTAATAAAAACGTTTATATATATTATTAGTTTAATTTTTTTTTGTAAAATATTTTTATAATCATAAAATTAATTATTTTAAGTTTTAAGTAATAAAAATATTTATATATGTTTATTCATTAATTTAATTTTTGTAAATATTTTAAATTTTATAATCATAAAACTAGTTATTTAGGTTTTATTAATATAAATTTTTATATATATTTATATATATTTTTAATAAATTTTATTTATTTATTATGATATCCTATTTTTATAATTAAATATTAAATATTATTTTGATAAATTTAATAATATAAAAGTGATTTTATATTTATATACATATGTTATAAAACTTATACTGGAAGTAATTTTGGATTTCTATAAAAATGTTACTTATAGTAAAAAGCAGAAAAAACAGTTGACTAGAAATGTTTCATTACAAAAGCTTAAATGTAAAGCACAACCTAAAACCCTAATTAATAATTAGGGTTTTAATTTCAAAAATTTAAAAGATAAGTTTTGAATTTTTGAAAAAATTCTATGTAAACAAATTGCACAAAAATTTTGGATAACTGACACAGAGTTAATGATAGGGCAATAAAAGATAAGTTTCAACATTATTTTGAAAATAAACTTGTTTTAAAAAAAAAAAAAAAAGATTTGCAGTCACCATGATTACCTAACATTTAAATTTCTTTGAGTTGATTAAAAAAAAAAAAAAGATAAATTCAATAAAAAAGTAGAGTTGTCATCAATTTAAATTTTCTTCAATTTATGTCAATTCATTCAATGTTCAGCCATTTATAATATAAAATACATGTTTTGATACGTTTCATAAAAATATTATGTTAGCCAAATGCTATTTTTATTATGTTATAATTATTAAGGTTAAGTTATAAAAAGTTGGTTATAGTATAAGAACGAGTTTTATATTATTAAATTATGATTTTATTTCTTAAAATTTATATTTTTTAGATAAAATTTTAATTTATATAAATCTTAAAATATAAAATCATTATTTAATAATATAAAACTTGTTTCATATAAGCAGATTTTTATATTAACCTATTATTATACATTGTTTACTATAATAGTATTTATAATTATTAAGATTGTATTTTTAATTTATTGTTTTGATTCAATTATGTAGCTGTAGTTAAGAATTATGACTTTGATTAAAAAAAATAAAGCTATAAATAATAATTATAGTATTAATTTAAAAATAAAATCATAATTATCATTTATAATTTTCTGTATTTTATATTAAAATGAAAGATTTTACATCTACGTGACATTCGCATTCGATAAAATAAATATTTGTTTGAAAGAAAAGGTTACTTTGACACAAGACTCTTGTAACTTGGGATTACCGATCTTGAAAAATTGACTTGATAGACCCAAAGATAAGAAATAGATTCCATTGCTTTTATGTTTGATTGGACTGACAAAGATAAGATTTGAGTCTGACAAATAGAGACAAAACAAAAGTAAGAAAATAATGGAATATGAAGCCAAAGCAGATTTGTTAAAAATAATTCTGAAATATATGAAACTTTTCAGAATAATCATTAGTTAGTAAGTCTCATAAGTATTTAAAAACTATTTATTAAATATGATTTTAAAATTAATCTTAAAACAATATTCATTAATTATAATTTTAAGGTTTATTTATAAAATCATATTTCTTGATTATAATTATAAGGTAAATTTTTTTAAATCGTAATTAATGAATCAGTTTTTAAAATATTTGAAAGATTTTTTTGGTAATTACTTTGAAAAGATGTGTATTTGTGTAATTTTTTTTAAATATAACCTATTTTGACATCAAACTCAAAATAGTGAAAGGAGAATTGGGTTGTCACCCAAAACCAAAAGTAAAAGTTGTGATACATCAAGTCTGACAAATAGAGGCAAAACAAAAGTAAAGAAAATAGTAAAAAGGAAAAACTTTTAAATCAAACAATTAAAACATGCTTTGCACCCTAAGTCTCCAAGAATATACACAAGATCATGACACCCTGTGATGAATACATTACAAATTAAGTCAAATTCACAATTTTGTTGCACAGGAAAGAGATCAACAAGCACAAATCCATGATAGGTCCTCAAAAGGATTAAACTAATTTAAATATTTCACGGATATTTAAGAGTTGTCCTTGCATTTTGAAAGGTAAACTCTTTCGAAGAATTTTGGAGGAAATATGTTTAATATAACAGATTCTGTTTGCACGTGTCGTTTCACTATTCGATGTGAAAAGAAGAAGGGAGTGTAATTACACCGATCACAATTCAAAATGTTTTGTTGCGGACTGTAATTGTAAAAGAAAATGGAAATGTTGGGTATTAATTTGAATGATAGGACATGACATGGGATCCGTTAAAACAGCTTATTAAAAAAAGAAATGAAATCAACTTAAAAGAATTTTGAATGCTTAAGGGCGTAAATTGTAAATAAATTTATTTGATGTGACAAAACATTACTTTTGGACTTAGTTATTAACCTGATTTATAAAATGCAGACGACGTAAATGGCTCACCAAACTTTCCACATTTTGATCATTTACAACAAAAATTATACATATTATACTAGTGCCAAATTTATGTAGTTTATAAGGTATGACAGTATTTTTAAATGCTTTTCTTCATCTTTTCAAACACTTTTATAAGAATTCTCATTAACTGTGAGATGTGACTCATATACCAAGTTATTACTACGCTTATCCAGCCAGACACTAAGCTTTCACCATATACCATTATAAAATTATAAAACTGGAAATACTTTGAAAGGCTATAAGATTTCAAGAAACCCCTTTCAGATATCCCCTAAAGTTTAAAAAAATTAAAAATTAAACATATAAATAAATAAGAGAAAAGATAAATATTAAGCAAACTTCATCGATAAAGTTAACACACCTTTATACACAAGTTATGAAAAGCTGAATGAAAAGTCTTACGCGAAAGTTTTCGATATATCACAAAAAGTTATGGCAGAATTTGCGCTCATGGCAGAGTTTCGATATATCTTTTACATAGAATAGTCATTCTTATACAGAGAAAGAGAAAAAGAAAGATCACAAGTACTTTATGATAAGTGATACGATAAAGATTAAAATGATACGATTTCGTGAGTTCATCACTTCATCGATAAATCAAAAACTTTAAACTTTTTCCTTTATGTGATACTGACAAGAATTGACATTTAATGAAGCTCGATAAGATTATCGGCTACTGAACGTCATATTATTCCTTACTAATAATTTTATCGTTAAAATGATCTATAAAGAAGAATAAAACAGTTGTACAGTTGGCCTCTGTTTTCTTGTCAAAGTTTGTTGTCAGCCTACTTTAAGTCGCTTTCATGCTTTAAGTCTCTTTCTTATATAGTTGGCTTTTGGTTTTTCCCATACTACTCTTGTCAAATCTTGTCATGAAGCATATTTATTTAGGAGAAAATTACTCAAACATCTTTATCTTCTTTTCTTGGGCTTTCAATGGATCATGGGCTTGATGAATTTGCTTCTTTACATAAATTCTTTTTAAGGATTTTAGCTACATGTTATGTTAACTAGACTATGCGCTTTTAAAAGCCTCATCCATGTCGGTTTGATGTGTCGGCTTGATGTCTTTCACAACAACGTTGGAAATTCTCGACTGTGTCATTAATTGACCCACCACTGCGCCCAATAATTTTTTAATCGGCTTCCAGTTAATCCAGTCGCCTATCTGGAGCATCATGTCTAACATCATTGGGTTTTCAGATTTGAGAAAATAAATTTATATTAAAGATTAAACAAATTTAAAGAATTATTGTGCCTCAATATCGTGGCCAAATTAATAAATCTAGTCAAACTCAAACGGTATCTGATAAAAACACATCAAACCTATTTATAGATGAGGTTTTCTCAAAAAATCTTTTAGTCCAGTTAACATAATATATAACTAAAACTTTCAAAAACGACGATATAAAGCAAGGATTCATCAACCTTAATGATCTATCGAAAAGCCTAAGAAAAAAAGATAAAGACAAGGACAGATTTTCTTAAAGAAATATACTTATCGAATAGATACGACAAGAATAGTATGGGAAAAAACATATTTTGAAATTGGTACTGTTTTTGGGACATACTGTAATTTACACCATAACCATTTAAATTTCTTTGAGTTGATTTTTTTAAAAAGTAAAAAAGAAAAAAAAATAGGTACAAAAGTAGAGTTGTCACATCAAATCAATTTACTTACAATTTACGCCTTGATATTTTAAAAAAGGTTTAAAAACAAAAAGATAAATTCAGTAAAAAAGTAGAGTTGTCACATCAATTAAATCTACTTACAATTTACTCCCTTCACTTTCCATTCAATGTTCTCAACCATCAAAAATATAAAACACATGTTTCGACATTTTCATAAAAAATAATTAATAATAATAAACTATAGTTATTAGGGTTAAGTTATACAAAGATGGTTATCGTATAATAACAAATTTATCATGAAGATTTATTTAAAAATTTATATTTTTTAGATAAAATTTTAATTTATATAAATTTTAAAAGATAAATTATCATCTAATGATATAAAATTTATTCTTATATAAAAATAAGTTTTTTATAACTTAACCTTAATTATTATCAGACATTATTTATTATAATAGTATTTATAATTATTAAGATAATATTTATAATTTACTGTTTTGGTTCAATTATGAAGCTGTAGATAAGAATTATGAACTTAGATTAAAAAAATAAAGCTGGTAATTATGGTTTTTATTTAAAAATAAAATCATAATTATCAATTATAATTTTTACAATAATTTTTTATATTAAAATGATAGATTTTATCCTACGTTAAAATCAATATTTGTTTCCAAGAAAAGGTTTCTTTGACACATGACTCTTGTAACTTAGGATTATCGATCTTGAAAAATTGACTTTGGTAGACCCAAGCACCTTCAAGATAAGAAATCGATTCCATTGCTTTTATGTATGATTTGATTGACAAAGATAAGATTTGAATCTGGCAAATAGAAACAAAACAAAAGTAAAGAAATAATGGAGTATGACGCCAAAACAGGTTATATTTAAAAAATAATTCACAAGTATATATTTTTTCAGAATAATCGTTAGTTAAACAAGTCTCATAAATATTTAAAAACTCGCATTTATCAAATATGATTTTAAAATTAATCTTAAAACCATATTCATTAATTATAATTTTAAGGTTAATTTATAAAATCATATTTATTGATTATAATTATAAGATAAATTTTTTTAAATCTTAATTAATAAATATAATTTTAAGATTAATTTTAAAAATTATATTTAATGAATACAGTTTTTAAAATATTTGAAAGATTTTTTTGTAATTACTGAAAGATGTGTATTTGTGTAATTTTTTTTAAATATAACCTATTTTGACATTAAACTCAAAATAGTGAAAGGAGAATTGGGTTGTCATCCAAAAACAAAAGTAAGAGTTGTGTTACATCAAGTCTGATAAACAGAGACAAAACAAAAGTAAAGAAAATAGTAAAAAGTAAAAACTTTTAAATCAAACAATTAGAACATGCTTTGCACCCTAGTCTCCAAGAATATACACAAGATCATGACACCATGTGATAAATACATTACAAATTAAATCAAATCCCCAATTTTGTTGCACAGGAAAGAGATCAACAAACACAAATCTATGATAGGTCCTCAAAAGGATTAAACTAATTTAAATATTTCACGGATATTTAAGAGTTGTCCTTGCATCTTGAAAGGTAAACATACATTTGATATCAAATTCTCTAATTATTTCTTTTTTGGCTTTCAGTCTTATGAAAAGCTCAACTCTTTTGAAGAATTTTAGAAGAAATATGCTTAATATAACAGACTCTGTTTGCTTGATTGAAGAATTTTTCCAAACCATATTATACTTAGGATTATTTTGCAAACTCCACTTTTTCAAGAGTTTTATTTATTATTTTTGTGAAACATCCCAATTGATAGGTACAATCATTTATTTCATCCCCAAAGAGCTCTTAGCTAGGAGATTGGTGGTCGTCTTGTTGATTCTTTAATTTAAAATACATGTTGACTAATGAATTATAATTTCTCCACTGACATGCATTTTTTAATCTAGTTATTTAAGATAATGAACTTTGCGTTTGGGTGGGTGAGATTTATCTTATGATTATATATCTCGGTAAAAGTAAGTCACTGACATGATACAACAAAAAAAAAAGAGTACTTTTGTCCTAAACTATTACTTTTTTTAAATACCAATTTAATATATATATATATATATATATATATATATATATATATATATATATATATATATTTTAAAAGCCCAATGTGTTATTATCAAAAACCATTAGTACCACACTTTAAATTTTTGTTAAAATCATACCGCTGATTATGATTTTAAAAATTTTTAAACTATAAACTATAATTATTTATTAGGATTTCTAAGTTTAAAGCAAAACCTTAATCATTAATTATGATTTTAAATATTAATTTAAACATTATTTTTATAAGTATATTGATTTTATAAAAACTCATGGAATAAAAAACTATAAAGCTTTTTGTCATTTGCGGAAAAAGATGAAAATGCACGAGAAATTGTAATCATATTAAATAACTTGAATATATTTAAAGAAGAGCATCCGAAAACTTTTATACAACTTCTTTTGCACGTGTCGTTTCACTATTCGATGTCAAAAGAAGAAGGGAGTGTAATTGCACCGATCACAATTCAAAATGTTTTGTTGCGGACTGTAATTGTAAAAGAAAATGAAATGTTGTTGTATTAATTTGAATGGGATAGGACATTAATGTACGGATCCGTTAAAAACAGCTTATTAAAAAAAGAAAATGAAATCTATTATAAACTTATGAAATCTATCATATATGTATTTCATCCTACAAATTTATAATTGTGATAACTTATTTCTACCTTCTTTTATGTCTTTTCTTCTTTATTCTACACTTTCTGTCATCCATTCTTCTTCTAAAAATTCATTTACTATATATCGAACAAAGATATCTACACTTTCGAATATATAACTTTCAAAAGTTATAGAACAGAATTTTGTAATAACATTAAAATCCAAAAAAATGATAATCCTTCCCACCATTTTCTAACACACATCCTGTTAACGCTCCTATCATTATTCAGTTTTTGTATTATTATCCCAATTGTCTGCTATAAAATATAATGTCATTGTTGGCATCATTTGTTTAATACCAGAATATCTTTCTCGACAATATACTTCGTATTTCCTAATTGTCTATTTTTGATTTTCTAGGTTCACAGTATTCTATATTGGTTTCAAAATGTTTTGGGTAGTTCTTCTTTATTTTACTTGGTCCTCCTACATGTTTATAGGATTTACTTCTTTTGTTTCATTTAAACTATATCATCCTTTAATACTCTCTCTAACATGGGCAGGAGGACTTCCCATTCCTTCGCCAAATCACACACATGGTGGGAATCATCACACTTCCTTCATTAATTCTATTCTTTTTCAGTTTCTTCTTCTATTATTTGTTTTCCTTCTCTTATTTTTCTTTTCTTTTCTAATTCAAGGTATTGTTCTAATAATTTTTCATCTAGGCTTCCTTTTTCAACAAGCTTTTTATTGTTCTTTCGTGATATTTTCTAAATATTATTTGATCTTCTACCATTTTTTCCAAATTTGTTCCTTTTATATTTTGAATCTTTTCCTATACTGATAAGAGTATTTTGTTGTATTTAAATGTTTATTATCCTATTTTCTATTTTATTTATTTTTTCTTCGATCTTTTCTAATCTATTATCCATCCGTTTTATAGCTCTTAATATTTCTTCCATTAATATTTCTACTTTTTTAGCTTCCATTTTGTTTAGGTTTTTTAACCCTATTTTTTACAAATTTTTTCCAATCTTTATATAATCCATATTCTTTAATTGTAATTTTTTTCTTTTGGATTTAAGTGTTTTATTTCTCTTTTCATTAGATTTTTAATTATTTTTGGATGTTTCTCCATTTCTACAGTTTTTTATTTTTTCTACTACTCTTCTTGTTGTTTCTGGATCTAGATTAACTTTAAAAGGTAAGTATTCATTATAATTATTTACTATGTCGTGTATTATATTTGTAAGTTCTATGATATAATGGATCAACTTTTATAGAGAGGGGTAAACTAGTTTCTAAACATTCCATAACCATTTTGTATATTGTGTTTTTTATTCTTTCCATTTTACTGTCAAAATCTTTTTACATAAATTCTCGCTTTTCTTAAATATTTATCTATTGATTATTGTACAAACGATTTTATTGTCATTTCTAATTCATATTTCTATACTTGGATTTCAATTTTATTTAAATTACTATAAAATATTTCACTTAGATCTCTTCTTCTTGATTACAGGCTTCGAATATCACTTATTTTCATTTACTAGATTTTAAATCTAAAGTTATTACCATTACATATTTTTGTCCTTAAATTTTCGATTTTTTGCTTTTATATAGATTTCTTTCTTTTTCTATTGAGGGAGATTTAATTGTATTATTGTCATTGATTTTGAGATATTGAGATTTAGATATACAAAGGTTTTTGTTATCCAATTATATGTTAAGAATCACTTTGTAATAAGTTAAGGCTTCTATTAATACTATGTCATTAGGATCGTAATCATTTTCACCTATTATCTTCATGATTCAATTATTATTTTAATTTTTCCTTTATCAATTAACCTTAGATTTTTATTGTTTGATTAATTTGTTTGGTAGATTTCACTATCAGTAAACTTTTCAAACTTATATTCACACGTTTTTTGATTCTTACAATATTTGACTCTTTTATTTTTTTATTACTTATTTTACTATTCAATTACTATTTACATTTATTATTACTATTTGCTTTTACTATTCGTCCGAAATGATTTTATCCTAAATTTTCTAAAATACTTTTATATTGTTTAGTATGATTGCTCTACTCAAATTCTTTTAATCACATAATCTTCAATATGAGGCTCTTCATTATGATTTTGTGTTAGTTTATAACTCCGTTTGTTATTCTACTTTAAATTCTTCTACTTTTCTATTAACAGCTAAATCTATCATAAACATGAGTGTTAGAACAAACCTTTTTGGTGGCTAACTTCTATTATTCCCCATTGAACCAATATTCTGTATCAAATCGTTTCAAATATATACTTCCAATATTATCCTCTCACATTTTTTGGATAATTTATTCTTATTTTATTTCTTAAATAAATAATATTATTTTCCTAATGTCTTTGAGTTTTGTTATTCCTATTTCTTAAACAAAGAAATTTCAAGATTATTATTCTGAATATTTATTCTCATTTTTATCCAACCTAGGCTCGATACCATTAGATGTAAGCTCTATAAAACTCAATAGAGGGTAATCAACGGAACACACAAAACAATCGAAAATTGATGAAATTTATCAGGCTAGAGAATACTTATATGCGTATAAGAGTTTCCAAATAATAAAATAACCAATCTCTCGCCACTGTTATATGAAGTAATCCAAAGGATCTTCAGATCTTACCGATAAAGAAGAATCCCTTCTTCCTAACGCCTTCCGGTTTATGTACTAGGACAAGTCAGTATCAAAGACACTCACTGTATGGATCGACACACATAAAAATATCCGAGTAGCTCGTAATTTTTATTCCATTGAAAACACTCTCCTATCTTACATATAAGCTTCTCTAAGGAAAGCTTAGCACTCCATTACAAACTTTAGATACACAAGAGAGATGGATGTTTTTCTGATGATCTTTACAATGAGAATTTTTCAGTATTTATAGAGGAGAACTTCCAATCGCTGTGATTCTCTTATCTTCTTCCTTTATACGTGTCATGGTGTGCTCCGATATTCCACGCTCATCGCCAACTTTGTCATCATTTTTCTTCTTTTTCTTCTCATAGCCTTATTATCTTGAAATTTTCAAGCATCGTCTGGTCACCGTTTTATTTCCTTTGACTCTTCCTTTATGGTCTTGTCATGATGGATTTGAGCATCTTCATTTATTATTTCCAAATTGCCTTGAAGAACAATTTACAATTATAGTGGTTGGTATTTATTGTCGCACTCACTTTCACTTAAATTGGCCATTACATTCGACTTGTCATTTACATTTATAAGTGATACATGTCCTCACGTGCCACTTTGACGGCGATTACATATTTTCCCAAGGGTTATCCAATTTTCACTGTCACTCTTGTCTTTTCACGAATCTTATTGCTTCACTATTATTTGGCTATTTGCATCAATAGCCACATCCAAATTTACTGATCTTATCTATTATCATTCTCTGTCCCCTGGCTTTCCCATCACCAAAGATTATCATCCAGTTGTTTGTTACGCTGTGGACTGAGCAATTCTTTTTCTTCAAATCTGTCATTCGACCAAGCACCGCTTTTATCCCTAGTGCTCTCCTTGTTTTTGTCCATTGCCTGTTATAATATCCCTGCTTTTTGGGTTTGATATCATTTATCTGGAATCTGGATTCTTCACTGCTATTTATTGTTATGAGATGATAGGCTTTATGGCACACCCCAATGTCTTCATTATATTCTGGACTAATGGTGAAGAATTTTATATAAAAACTTTGATGACCGCTTATTTGTATGGTAATTAATCAAGAGCTGTTATTGTTATTTCATAATTGACTAAATATTCAACAACAAAAACCAAATCCAGATTCTGAATTAATTATATTCGTTTTTTCAAGGATATTATCTCGGTAGATAGATCATAGGTTTCTAATACCCATCACCATTTAAGTTATAATGGAATCTCGTAGAAGTCAAATACATTTTCCATTTCGTGTATGTGCACAATCGAAGATTGAATTATATTTTCCGTTTCCTCCGGGAAAGTAGATATTTCACTGGGAATTTTCCCTTTGAGAGAGTTTGTCCTTCAGGGGGACCTGCACCCCACTCGAGAGATTTTGTCTTTTCAAGACTGCTTATTATTCGGCCTTTTCTCCTTCTTTTGGAGGATAGGTATCTCCCGAGTATCTTGGTGATATTTTCTTTAAGCAGATATATCTGCCCCGTGTTATCAGCAGCTTATTGTCGCTTTTTCCGAATGAGACGGTATATCCAAGCCACCTTTTTGATGTTTTTAGTCTCGAAGAGGTCGAGAGACACATCATCTGGCTCACTATTATTTCTCCCAATCTTTCCAAAACATTTTTCAAGGATATTTTGAGAAAATATATGATTTAGATCTTATATTATTGATATCTTTTTGTAAATTTATAATTTTTCTTCAATTGAAATAAGATCATTATAATTTCGTAAATCATATCTTATTCCTTCTACATGTCAACATGGCAATATCTCGGAGATTTCTTCCATGTTATTCGACATTCCGTCAAAGGTCTCAAGAAAATGTCATTCTATATGTGCCAATTTTTAAAATTATAATAACTAAGAATAGTTTGCCATCCAGATAACCTTCAAACTTGTACTCCTTTTCCCGTGTTATTTTTTATAAAACTCGCAACTCTGAGGTATTACTGGCTTCTAATGAAAGGTTTTGGTAATAAAATATTCAAATTTATTAATTTCCTTTATTATTGCCAAGCAATTCTTTTCATTAATATCATAATTAATGGATTATTATTGTTAGTTCCACTTAGCATCGACATATTTCTCCTAAGTCTGCTTTTCAAAATGGTCACCATATTTATCTCACGAGGCATCGTTGTAATATTAAATTGTCATTTTCATTATAAGAATACATAATTCTAAAGTAAATTCGAACATATATTTTTAACTGAGATTACTGAGAAGGTAAGATGCTTGTCATTTTATCCTCGTGGTTTTTCTTTGTCAATTTTTGCAATTTCGTTTTATTTAGCTAAATCTTTATGAACTGAGTAGTTGAAGTATCCTAAAAGAATTTTTGTCATTTCCTAGTTCGTAATTCATCGTGAAATTCTTTATTTTTTCAAATATATGTGATCTGTAATTTTATTCCTTGGAATCTATAATCACTCCAGAAATTCTATTTCTTTTTTTTCTTGATTTCCAATCTTTCTTTTCCGAAAGAATTATACCATGCTCTTACAAGAGTGTTATAAAACATTCAAGTGTTTTTCACGATCTTTTTCATTATCGAGCAGACACATGTCATCAATGTAACCATATATAAATCTATGAATAATCGTAGAATATTTTATCCATTTTTTTCTTTGGAAACTTGAGGGAGCATTTTTTCAATCCAAAAGGCATTAATATCCATTCATAATGACTCCGTAAAGTAAAGGTCAGAATAGGTAGGTTATCACATCTATTTTTATCTCAAAACTCGATTTACAATCAAATTCTATCAGAATAATTTTTTTCTTCACAGATGACATTATTTCCTTATTCGGGATGATATATATTCATCAAATTTTGTATTCTTATTTACTTCTTTGTAATTTATTACCATTCTCGCTTTTATTTTTATTTCGCTTATGTTTTTCTGAATCACAAAGGCACACATTTAGATAGGGACTTTTACTATTAGATTCACTGTATTAATTCAATAATCGTATTTTGTAAAGTCTTCTATCTCTTGAGAATATATCATTGGTCTAACTCCTAATGACCTTGTCGATCTATCATTTCTAATTTACAACATTTTTTGTCTTTTCCCTAATATTTTAAAGGGTTATTACTAAAATTTTTTCAATTTTTTACATGTATCTCGAATCGTTATTTTATAAGTAATGGATGTATTATTTTTTCTGTTTCCTCCATTTTCGCTTTTATCATAATTTATCTTAAAAGGCTTTAGTGAGTTTGTGGTTCTTATCCAATGATCACAAGGTGTTTTAGTATAATAGTATAAATTGTTTGTCGATATATCGAGAATTGCTGTAAAAGTCATTTCCCTAATATAATGTCACATTCTAGTTATTGTATTGATGTATTTTCCTCATTTTTACGATCTTGTTTGAATCATTATTTCTACATTCTCTTTTTGTTTTGTAATTTTTTCTTTATCCCCAGTCACGCCTTTTATGGATATATTAGTATTTTCCCATTCTTTTAACAAAAAGCTTTTGAATATTATTATTTCTGATCCTGTATCTATTAATCCACATGTATATAACTTAGTTTCTAGAATTTTCACTATTATAAAGACCATAGTAGGGAATGTAATTTCCTTCATTTTTGTCTTTCTAGAAAAATAAGACATATGTCTTCATTGTGTATTTCTTATTCCTTCTTTGTGATCTTATAATTATCTAACTGCTCAGAAACTATTTCCTAAGAGAATATCATAATGTCAATTTCCTTGCATTCTGTTATCTTTATAGCAATCTACTAGAAAGGTTACTCCTTGTAATCTTATGAGTATTTATACTTTTAAATTACATTCTAATGTTTAATCATCGACCGGCTTCAAAGTTCTGATTATTGTTACCGACAATTTCTGAGATGATTACAACTAGCCTCGTGATCTATTTGTAAGGTCTTGAAATTAATTTATATAAAATCAAGAAAATCGAATTTCATTACATAACTGCTAATCGGGTTAAAAATCATATTTATTCTCTATATCTCGATGATGAAATCCGGATTGCACCGCTGGAATCGCCTCACAAATTCAGCTGAAGCACGAAATTTAGTAAAATTTCAGACAATCGAAAGCTGACACGCTTTTCAAGGCATCGCGCTTCGGCAAGTCAGTAAAACAATTTCCGGCGCGACGAAAGTCATGATATAACACGACTCATGTGTCATGAGTGGTATGAGCAGAGTAAATGATGAAAATGGACTGGCCGAGATAGCGCCGACTTCAACTTAAAAGCGACATAATTGCATTTTGGATTTGTTTGTCACTAGAGGACAAAAGAATAGTGGCCATCCTTTCAAAAAGAAAAAAGGGAGAAAACGCCGTGGTATAGCCTCGCACAAGTAGTTTCAGATTCGATTTTTTTAGAGAGAGATAGTCGCCCTTCTCAAATTGAGATATCCTCAATTGGCTGATCGTTTAGACAAGAGGAGTCGTTTACGCGAAAGGGCTTTCTCACTAGAGAGACTGAATTAGGAGTTTCTCAACTCTTCTTTGTGTGGGTTTCTCCCCACTTGGTTTTATTCTTTGTTTAAGAACTATGTTGATGCTTTGAGTTGGCCTGAAGCCGTGAGGGGTTAGTGCTGATCGTCCCAAAACTCGGGACCGACCGCTTGGGATTTATGGAATTCATGCCCACAAACTGCGGATCGTCACTGATCGCTTGGGTGGCTAATGGGTGCGATTTATGCCATGGTTGTGCTGTGATGGTGTATGAGGCCGGATCGGGCCGAAATGCGGGTTCACGTAGTGAATCGGAGCACTTTGGGGTTTTGTTAGGAATGTAAAGGACTCCAGGGTTTTACCGTTTCAATAAAGATCAAAATAAATTTTGTGAGAATATGTGTTTGGCCAAAGTGGATTTGCCTTGTTTGAATGGCTACCAAAAAGCGAGTTAATTTTTGAAGCAGTGGAAATGTGTGAAATTACATGACATGATTGTGTGATTAAATTTTTTTGTGAATATATATTGTTATATATTTTGCATGTGTTATAGGATCAGAATGAAATGGTGATATATATTCATATAAACACTGGAACATCTCTGTGATTTGCAGGAGCGAACAGTGACGAGGATAAGTCTGTAGAAAATATTTTATGGGTTGTCTAAAATATGAATTATCTCGGTGGGTTTTCTAAAACTTAAAATATCAATCGGCTTCTGAGACGGCCCAATTGATATATCGGAGGGTAGTCCATAACATTATCAATCTGATACGACCTAACGATATATGGCAGACTTAGGGTTGTCTACAAACAATTAAATAATACCTCTCACACGGCGCCAAAAGGGCCCACTGAGTTCCTGAAGACCTTTACGCCGAAGTCACTTGCCACAGATATCCGCATGAGATTCACATTCATTTGGCGGTTTATTTTGAGCATCAGATACGCGTACTTAGGTCGAGAGAGCCCATTTGCAGATTCCACTCATCGAGCGATACTGTACCCCGCCTGGAATTTATTATTTCAAAAATGTGGAGCGCACTGGGAGACGAGACCACTGCCAGAGGCCATAGAAGAAAGCCGAGTTGTGGCTTGAGTTTTGTGATGTACCACTTGTATTAGAATTCTTTAATTTTAATGAGGCGGTTGTATAAGAGTAAATTATTAACTCTGAACTATCGATATAGCCGCCAAAGATGATTACGAAGTAGTGAATGTTATCAGCCCGGGCGGTCGCTTTACCTATATTACGATTATATCGGATCGCTTTGATGCGCTTTTCATGTAGATAAGTCAGATAGTTCCGCAGAGCTCCCCATACAAAAGCGAGACTTACCGATTTTCCTCGAAGTGGCGTCGGTAAACTCGACATATCCATCAGCATTCCGTGTTGATTTGGGAATAACTGACCCCGGATCAAGGTCACAATTTTGTACTTGTTAAGGTAAACGATTACCTCAGGAGCTCTGGGTGTAGAGTAGGTATAATGAAAGTATACTTAGGACTTGATTGAGCTGTGGTTAGATCATGCATCCATTTCATTGATGAATGGTGTGTGGTAAATATGCTTCGTTATGTGTTCAGATGCTCAGAGTAGCATAGAAAGTGCTGAACACTAGGTCGAGAAAATCTAACCTTTAAGTGTTCGAGAGGTAAATATTGGGGGCAAAGACAACCTAAAATTACAAGGAAATAAACCTAAAAAAAAATTCCGACAAAGGCTCTAGTTCGAACAACAGCAGATTGGTTTGTGGGAATTGAAAATCATTCCGCTGGCACAAGAAAAAGAGTTTGGAATTAAATTCTAGAAATTTAGAAGCAAAAGGAGCAAGAGAGGGCTACTGCATCTTTATGAGAAGAAAAAAAAAAAAAAGGCTACCAAAGACGAAAAAAAAAGAAAAAAGAGTCAAGCAGTTAGATTCGCTGAGGTTTATTATCGCTACGAGGTCGCTGACCGTGTGGTTGATCGAGGCTTTACCGTGAAATGGATGTCGCGACCGGGCCGAAGCCGCGCAAAGCAGGTGGCTGGATGTCGCCGGCCACATCATTTTGAGGTCGCCAACATAAAAAGAGGTGAGGGCGCCGCGAAGCATGGCGCCGCTGGCAAAGCGTGATGGGGCTGAGTTGATGTCGAAGCATCATTTCGAGGTCGCCATAATGGGCCGTGAGGAGGCCGCGATGGAGTTGATGTCGCCATCGTATTAGTCTCCGCGAGGGCTTCGCGGATGGAACCGACGCCGCCGACCGGCCCGATGGAATTGACGTCAGCGATACGGATCGATGTCGCCGATAATGGTGAATAAAACGCCGGAGGTCACGACATGGAAAACGGATACAATACAAAGTTGTTCAGATGTCACATGGAATTGACCGCCAGACCCGGTTTATGTGGAGCTGATGTCGCCGAAGGCGGCCTGACGCTCGCCACCGTTTACTGTCGTTCGTGAGGCCGACTCGGTCGATGTCGCGACCTCGCCGGGCGCGGTCGGTCATTGCGTCGCGACCGCAGCTGTTTACATTGTTGGTCATCAAGCGAAATGGCTTGACATCGCTCATGGACACCGCTCATAAACACGCTCGCGTGGTTTTCAAAAAATGAAATTTTTATAAATAAATTGAAAACAATAATTTAAGTGCAAAATCGACGTCAAGACTACCTATAAACAGACAATGTATATATACACGATTTACGTAGAAGGATTAGTGTCTCTGGACTGTGGTTTATGCCTTCTAGATAATCGGTGATGATTTAACCATGTTAATTGTGTAGATGGCTATTAGAGGACTAGGACGAGGACGCCTGAATGGGTGATTCATTAAGCACCACCGACATTTGACCAACCGCCGATATTTGATTTATGCCTTCTAGAGAGCCGTAGTGTTGCAAATGGATCGCTATCGCATGAGCTAGTGTGGTGTATAGTCGTGATATCCTCAGTAACCTAAAGTTTAGAGCGTGATCATCTCCCTCTCGACCTTCACGGTGGAGGAGACCCGATGGTGGCGTGCACTATCGGGTTTGCGTAGACGAGAATGTACTGAGGCTATGGAAAATCACCTTCATACGAATTAAGATCGATTAGCCGTATTCCGCCAGAGGGCGAGGCCCTGGGTATGGTGAGATGGAAGCGGGCGCTTCTAGAGACTAGAGGCTTCACATGGGCAGAGTTTCCGTGGAGTCGTTTACGGGCAAGTATTTTCCGTAGACCGCGAGGGCATGCGAAGGCCCGTGAGTTCCTGAAATGGGGCGTGGGGCTACCACTGCGATGGACTACGTGGCTAGATCTACGCAGTTAGCCCGATTCGCCTGATATCACGTACACAGACGGCTTAATAGGAGACCGAGAATAATTAAATTGTCCATTCGTGCCAGGATTGTAGGATTACGCCTGGCAGATATGGATCTGTGGTCGGGACGACCTCGACTATAGAGAGAGATGGAGGATGCGCCAACAACGGATGCGAAAGTGTTAGTGCAGGAAGGACAGCCGCCTTCCTCCAGCTGGGAAGAGGCAGAGCCTCTAGTCTGTGATCTCAGTCAGCTCGCCATCCCGGGCCGGACATGAGAGCGCTTTTCAACAAAGGGCGTGATGGTATGCTACCATTGTCAGCAGCCGACATAGAGGAGACGCCCCGCAGACAAGGTTCCTGTGGTTTGCACGCAAGACACCCGCATAAAAGAGTTGTATGTGAGGATACAAAGATGCTCTCCACAAGACGCGATGTGCCGCGAGAGCCACCAGCCAGGAGCTACACGCACCCCACATTTTTCACAAGCAGGCCCGAGAGGCCAGAGTATGGGCAGAGGCAGAGGACAAGGCCTGGCCAGCAGTGGACATCAAACCTGTGGCGTGTCTACGCCGTCACACCAGCCGAGCCAATGATCAACCAATTGGTACAACAGACGCTTTATCTCGCCTTATGGCTAGAAGTGTTATTTTGATTATGCGGTTCTCATTCATCACACACGCATCACCGTGATCGTGAAAGGGGCTTAGAGGCTTGTTGAGACCTTAGAGGAGCCTTTGGTATCGTGAGCTCTTCCAGGAGACCAGGCGAATAGGATGATATGTCGAGGTCAGCGAAGCCAGAGATCTCGGGACTCATCAAGGGACCTGAGACCGCGGATATACCGAGTTCTCATGTCATCCCGGGATGGATTGGCTGACAACTTACAAGGTCAGCATCGACAGACGCAGGAGGGTTACCGCTGAGTAGATACGGATGGTACCGCGGTGTATTTCTGTGGGATTAAACATGACGTTTAATTTCGCACGTATACGAGTCCAGGTGTCGTGGATGCGGGCTGTCATAGCAAGCCTTACCCTAGAGGACGAGGTGAGATCGAACATGGATCTACCTCAGTAGTGTGTGTGAGTATGTGATGTTTTTCCAGATGAGCTACCCGGATCGCCTCCGTGAGAGTGGTGGAGACTTTATCGAAGTTACACCCGGCATCACCGCCAATCTCTAAGGATTCCGCATGGGATGGTACCGCTGAGTTACAGAACTGCAGTCCAAATGGCAGGAGCTACTGGACAAGGGGTTCATTAGACCGAGCACACTTCACCATGGGGCGCCCGGCTTTGGCTTCGGTGCCAGAAGACACAAGACCCTTCGACTGCGGGTATCGACACCGGACAGGCCAACAGGTTACGATCAAGAATCTGCACGGCCACGAGGATCGACGGCCACTGGATCGCTTGAGAGGAGCGAGTCTACCCAAGATAGACCTTCATTAATGGGGTTAATATCACTGCAGCTGGTGGATACGATATCCCCAAGATAGGCTATAGGGGAGGCGCGGCGGGCACTTTGAGTTTACGCGATTTTTCTCGGATTTAACACGCGCCAGCAAAGATTCATGGATCTCCGCACAGATATTCCAACCCTATCTAGATCAGTTTGTCTTAGTTCCTGGATGATGATCTGATTCTTAATCTTCAACAGAGGTGGAGCATGAAACACTACCTGGGAGAGATCGTTACAGCTGGTTTGAGAGGAACACCGGCCAGATGCCAAGTTCGCAAGTGCGAGTTCGCCATCGAGGCGAGATTGGGATTACCAGTCGATCGTGAGGCTACGTCCCAGGAAGGTCGAGGCAAAGTTGATGAGTCGGGAGAGGCCGGGGTCATTTTCGTAGATACGGGTTTCTCGCTGGGGACGCCTGGGTATTACAGAGACGAGATTCATCAAGATTTCTTGTGATGTGAGCACCTATGACTCAGCAGTTGACCCGGTGCGAGCCGGTTTAATGGATGACCGAAGCAGAGGCATTCCGTAGAGTTGAAGCAAACAGATCACTTCGCCTCCTATCTTGATAGTCCCCATTAAAAATGTGGGCACATTGAATGGTATCTGATGCCTCATACTCTGATTTAGACGTGTTTACAATCCCAGGGAGGGTAGTAGCTTATGTCTCCTCACGCTTGAAGAATCACGAGCAGAATTACCCCACACATGACATGGAGCTGGCGGCCGTAGTCTTCGCCTTGAAGATTTGGCGCCACTATTTATATGGCGCGAGGAGTTTCGAGGAAAATCAGACTGATAAAAGTCTGAAGTATATTTTCACTCAACAAGACCTTAACATGAGGCAACGCAGATGGATGGAGTTCTAGAGAGGATTAAGAGACTTAATGTGCATTACTCATCCAGTAAGGCAAATGGTATTGATGCATCACTGAGCCAATGCAGGAGCTAGCTAGTATACCTTCTCGAGTGGTTATGCCCAGACCGTGGGACAAATGGGGCTACAAAGATGTACGAAAGCAAGAATTTCAGGCACCTTGGGAGTTTAGTACACCATTTCCTGCTGAGCAGAGTGACTTCAGTCTCAAGGGGCAAAGACGGTGAGATAGTGTCCATCAAGATCCAAAATGGGGTATGCGATGAGGCTGGGAATTATCCATGCAGATGGTAGTCTTCGGTATAAGGGACAGGTAAATGCCCCATTCACCTCCCGATTTGAGAGAGTGAGATTCTTAGGGAGTTTCACGCTTCTCAAGTTTGCGACATCTGTGTGGTACTAAGATTGTACCAGATCTTCGCTGCCAAGATCATCGATGCTGATGAAGCAGACACGTAGTGACTTATGACCATGCCTCACATTGCCGCCAGTTAAGGCCGAGCACCGTATTAGTAAAATACCAGCCATTGGGAGGTATCAGTGAAGGGAGCACGTCGTCATGATCTTTGCACCATCGCCACTGACAAAGCAGGCTAGATGACGAAGATGGTGATAGTGGACTGATCACAAGTCGGAATGATTTTACCAAGATTAATCTTCTTCATTGAGATTCACGCTGTACATTCGAGAGATAGTCCCCATTACATGAGTACCAAGATCCATAGTGTCGGATAGGACCCGAGGTTTATCAAGACAATTTTTAAAGAGTCAGCGCTATGGGCAATACCACGATCATGAGTATTACTCCACCCTCGCATGCATTTGCGTCAGTCCGGTGGCGACTATACAGTGTTAGAGATGCCTGGCGAGCGTATTCCGATCATATGCAGCCGTGGAAACACCATCGTCTTATGGAATTCCCGCCACAAACAATTATCGTGCCGGTATACGATGGTACAGACAGGCAATCGATGAGCCATGCAAACACATGTTAACGAAAGGGGGAGAGAGTTCACCAAACGGGGGTCTGATCTGATTAGAGACACTCTAGAAGGTGAGCTTGATACGACATCGCCTTCCTCATGGCCTTGTTCTTAGAAGAGCTATAAAGTGATTTGCACTACCACCCTAGAGTTCGAGAGGGTCGGGGATCACGCCTTTCTGGCGTGATGCCGCGAGGGGAGTGGTCAAAGCCCCAAGCGGAAGCTATCGCCGAGGTTCATTGACCTTATACTCTAGAGGGTAGGCATCGAGCTTAACGGCTGGCGTTATCACCAACATGATAGGTGTCCACGCAGGTGTTTCACGCTCATGCGTTACTGAATATACCCGCATCCAACGAATGCAGGATCGGGGGATGTGATTGAGTTTGACACTATGGGACCTTTCTGAGTATAATTCGCAGGTGCATTGTTGATACCGTGATCGTGTTTTATGACGCAAGATCGAGGCTAGTGTTGGTGCTATGGCGGTACCATGGAGTGAGGAGTATTAATGCGGTTTTGAGACACATGCGCTACCATTCCTTCGTTTAGGGATGAAGTACGTGGTTTAGTCGCTTAAGATTTAATGATCATTTATATATGCACAGAGTGCGCATATATGTGTGTGATAGTGATTGTCCTCAATTTCTCGATGAAATTCCTTTTGGCTATAACATCATAAAATTCAAGAATTTGAAAATAAAATCGTATCGCATTATAGAATGCAATTCGGGTTAAAAATCCGCACTGGCCTCTTAGATTCTGATTATCAAACTGATTGCACTGCGAACTGCCTCACGAAATCTAGCTAGCACTGCAAAATTTCGGCAGACACCTGAGTCGCACAATGCTTCGCTGCATCGTGTTTCTCGCGCTGAACACGAATGCGACGAAAGCCTATATAACACGACCATGTGCCATGAGTGGTATGAGTAGAGAACATGAAAATGGACGTCGAGATAACAATTTCAACTGGGAAAAAGGGACATAATAGGCATTTCGGGGATTTGTTTAAGCCATTTGAGGACAAATAGGAATAGTGTCATCCCTCTTCTAAAAAGAAAAAGGGAGAAAAACGTGGAGAGAGGGGAGTCTTGTACAGAAGTTAGATCTGATTTTTAGAGAGAGAGAAAGAGGGCCGCCCTCTCAAAATCGAGTAGATCCACCGCCGACCCGCCGACAAGTAAGGTGCCGCTTCACGCCGGAAAGCGTCGTGAGGTACTGAATAATTAGGAGCCTTCAAACTCGAGGCAGGGCTTCTCCCTACTGGTTTGCCTTCGCTTTAAGAACTGGTGTCGAGCGTTGAGCTCGCCGAGGCCGCAGGTTGATCGTCCCAAACCGGACCAATTGCTTGGATTTCAGGAACTCAATTTACAAACTGCGGATCGCCACGGACTCCGTTTCGTGTGTCTAATGGTGTGATTTGCGCCATGAGTTGTGCTGGTAGATGTGTATGGAGCCTTAATCGGCCGAGAAATGCGTTCACCGAAATGAATCGATAATTGGGTTTTAGTTAGGAACAAAGATCAGGTTTATAATTGCCTCAATAGTTGATCACAAAACAAATTTTAGCAGAATATGTTTGGTCGGGTGATTCAAGTGGATTTGTTTTTGCTTGACCATACAAAGAGCTAATTTTGAAGTGTGGGAAATGTAAACAAGATACGATTGTGTGATTTAAATCTTATGAATATATGCATGTTTATATATTCAGATGTGTTATGTGATCGTAATGGAAATGACATACATGCATTCCATATGCACTGAACATCCTTAGGATTTTGTGAGTGAGTGCATGAGATTTAGTCTGTGGAAAATGGTTCTGGTGGTCAGAGCAAAATAAGAATTATTGAGGGTCGTTTAAAACTTAAAATATCAATCGCCTGAGACTACCAATTGATACATCTGAGGGTAGTCCATATAATGTTATCACTGGGTTTTATACCTAATTCAATTGATATATACACACTTGAGGCTGTCTCCCACAAACAATTAAAATGCACAATTCTCACGAGGCTTAGGCAAGTGTGAGGGAGTCGTTGAGGACTGCAAAATGAATGACTCAAGTACATTCAAGTAGTAGATCATGCATTTAATTTTTGGATGTGTTTATTTTTTGAGCATTGCATATGCACTTAGGTGGAGAGTAGCCCATTTAGGGTGATTCCACTACTGAGCGACAACTCACCCCGTCGTGGGAATTTATTATTTAAGTACTGTGGAGCATTACTGAGATGGTTTTACCTATAGAGACCGCTTAAGAAAGCCGAGTTGTGGCTTGAGTTTTGTTAGTGTGCACCACCAGGGCTAAATTCTTTAATTTTAATATATGCTGTATAAGAGTAAATTATTAACTCTAACTACTGGATATAGTCAAGCGTATGATTAAGAGTGTTGTTATTTGGGCCAAAGTGGCCGCGACTCATGTTATGATTATATTGACTGCCGATGTTTCATGCAGTAAAGAAGCAATGGGTAGAGCTCCCCATACAAAGGAGACTCTACCCGATTTTCTGAAGTGGCGTCTGCAACTGACATCCACTTAAGATTCCGCGTGTCGACGGGTAGTCGTCCTGACCCCTGGACGGGGCGCCACACTAGCTAAAATTTTTGTATCTTCAACTTTCTCTTTCTCCATTGTAATA
The DNA here is from genome assembly GCA_016808115.1 of Tetrastigma voinierianum. Taxonomy (NCBI): domain Eukaryota; kingdom Viridiplantae; phylum Streptophyta; class Magnoliopsida; order Vitales; family Vitaceae; genus Tetrastigma; species Tetrastigma voinierianum. The sequence continues at coordinate 128,074 of JAEQBH010007130.1, read as the reverse complement.
ATTTCTCTTTTATTAGGAAAGGTGAACGCCTTCTCTATTCTTCTAAACTTTCTACTTCAAAATTATTTCACACTATTTCCATCATGAATTTCCCTGGAATCCGCAGATCAATCTTGTATACTATTTTCTGAATATCATCTCAAGACTTAAAATGTAATTTGCAGGTATTTATCCTATCTAATTTTTGTATTCTATTATCTCCGTAATTTCTCTACATTCATCACTAATTTCTATAAAGGGTTGTCTAAGGTAAATTTTCATATTTGAGTTTGATAGTATATAAAGCACTTGAATACATTGTTATTACATTATTTCCTTCTTTCTGGCAAAGCCATTTTTAAAAATTTGAAATATAGCTTAGATCATATTTGCAATTCGGTTCCTAAATTAATGCTATATTTGCAATACAAACATTAATTTTGTATAGGCTAAATAGCCCTTATTACCGCCTAAGTGGCTTTTGATGTGTTTGTATCACTTTTTATCACAAACTTAGTACTATCGTATACTAGGATTTTCAGAATACAAGATTCTATTATTATTATACTCTGCTAAGGTGATATGATGATTTATTTTGTCTCTTATCCTCGTCATTTTTTATCTGCTGAATGTTTCATTTATAGTTTCTTTTGTTAATAAATTTAAGCTTATGGTTTTCATTTATTGGGAATGTTATACTTTCTATTTTTTGATATTCATTTGGGACTGTATATTTTCATGCATATAATTTTTGCTTAAATAGCTTATAACCTCTTCTCCCGGGCTTCTAGATCAAAGTTTAAATTCGAGATTTTCCGTAATTTCCTATTATCAAAGCGCTTTTCATTCTATATCCTTCGGATCTCCTTAGCACTAATGATTTCCAAATCAAATGTCATCTTCCTCCAGTAAATTTATCTTACCCATTCTTGTATCACTTTCGAGAACTGTATCATTTCTGTTTATAAACACTACCTTATTCAATTATCAAATATGATTAATTTCCTCCTAATTCACCCTTATTTTCTCCCATAATATAAAATTGAAATTTTTTCTCCTTTTGACATTCATTACTCTGTAATGTCCCTTATCTCTCCACATCACATTTCAATCACACTTTTACTTGATGTTAAAACTTAAAATATCTTATCTTTGTAATTAATTTTTAAAATATTTTTAAATTGTTTCCGTTATCTTTCGCAATTTACATTTTGTAAAATTCTCTTCTCAATGTCCATCATTTCTTAAATTTCTTTCTAAACTCCTTATATCCTAAGTCTTCCTGGATGCTTTCTATCTATCTGATCATTGTGACATTTTCTCCATTTTGCACCATCAGACAACGTATCTTTGGAAAATAACTGTCAATTTTTTTCTTAAAATTTTGATTCGAGCTCCTAAAGAATCAGCATTTTCTATTTTTATTTTCTTTGCTATTCTCTTGAAATAATTACCAATTTTCCTGTGGTTTCATAATATAAAATATGGAAGAATGTTATAGATATTGCCACCGATTACGGTCAGAAGTGATTTAATATGGGATTTCTTCAAAATTATAATGATCTTATTCAAGAAGAAAATTATAATTTTACAAAAGATATCAATGATAAGATCTAAATCATATATTTCTCAAAATATCCTTGAAAAATGTTTAAAGATGGGGAGAATAGTAGGAGGTGATGATGATGTCCCTTCACCTTCTGAGACTAAAAACATCAAAAGGTGGGGCTTGATATGCCGTCCCATTCGAAAAGCCAAGCAACAACAACTCCGAGCAATAGCAGATGAGATATATCCTTGCTTAAAAGCAAAATATCTCAGTGCCACTTGTAGAGATGAACCTATCCTCCAAAAGGATAAAAGCTTAACAAATAATAAATGAGTATCGCATAAAATCTCTCAAGTGGAGATAACAGTCCCTCAAAGGACAAACTCCTCTCTAAAGGAGAAAATTCCGATGATATCATCTTTTCCCGAGGAAAAACATAAAACACTCTTCATTCATCTTGTCTCGACATGAGAGAAAGCATTTGACTTTCCCGGGTCTCATTTGGTACAATTCCACGTGATGGGTACACAAATTCCACCAGTCTATCTACCCAAGGATAATAATCTGCAAGACAGATCATTCATCTAAGATGCGCTGATTTCGATTTGTTTAATCGAATCTATTTGAGTCCAAATTGTGAAGAAATACCAATGACACTTTTAGAACCCAATTATGCAAAATTACAAACAAAGCTATACAAAATTCACCAGTCCAGATTATAATAATATATTGATGTGCTTATGTTTCATCATCTCTATAACAATAAATGTAGTGAAGAATCTAGATCTTGATAATATATCAAACCCAAAAAGCAGTGATATTATAATGTGCAAATGTGACAAAAATATGAGAGTACTAGGATGTAAGGCAAGTTGGTCGAATTAACGATGAAGAAAGAATTGTCGGGCCCATCAAGAATAAACAATCTGGATGATAATTTAGATGAAAAGCTGTATGATTGCAGAATTTTTAATGATAGATCACTTGGTTTGATTAACTGCCATGCAATTTAGGCAAATGACAAAAATCAAGAATAGATTCATAAAAAAGATGGTAAAAGAGTTATGCCAAGGATAACCTTGTGGAAAAGATGAACCTAACCGACCAAGTGGCTCGATGGCATACTGTCCGCTTAATTATAAATGTAAAATGACAAGTCAAATATAATGACAATGAGCGAAGCTCAGTCTGGCTAACAAAATGCCAACCATTATATCGTAAACCGTTTTCAAAGACAGCCGGGAGAAATAATAAAATGAAGATGCTCGAATCTCCACCATGTGATGCAAGACCATAAAAGAGGTAAAGAAGTCATGAAATAAGATGCCCGATGTGACGATGCTTGAAACTCCTCGTATTAATGAAGATTCAAGAAAAGAAGAGAAAATGATGATGAAAAGCCAAGACAGCAAAGGAATATCTGAGCAATCATGATACACGTGAGTAAGAAGGAAGATAAGAGAGACCTCAAAACAATGAGGCCCTCCTATACCAAAATTCCCCATTGTAGATCACTTAAAAGGCATCCATCTCTCGTATCTAAAGTTTGTAATGGTGCTGCCTCAGAGAAGCTTATATGTAAGATAGGAGGTTTTCACGAATAAAAATTCGCAAATTTCCTGATATTTTTATGTGTCAGATCCATGCGTTGAGCGTTCTACACCGGATTGCCTCTAAGCACTCCGCAAAGCCGCGTTAGTGGAAGAAGTGATCGCCATTTAGCATACGTATGTCAATGATCGCTTTACATAAATTGTAACCGAGAGATTGAGGTTATTTACATGCCTTAAAACTCTTATCCGTATATAAGTATTCTCTAGCCCGATAAATTTCATCACTTCGATAGCTGAAGTTCCGCTGACAATTTCTATTGAGTTTTTATAGAGCGATATCTAATGCACGTATATTCTAGGTTCGCATAAAAAATGAGAAATAAATGATAAGATAATAATGCTAAAATTTCTTTAGTTAAAGAAATAGGAATAATAAAACTCAAAGACATTTAGGAAAATAATATTATTTTATTTAGAATAAATAATAATTAAATTATCCAAAATGATGTAGGATAATATTGAATATATCAGAAAAATTATATGTAATATTTGGTCTACTGGGAATAATAGTTATGCGTAAAAGGTTTGTTATAACATATGAGGATAGATTTAACCTATAATAGAATAAAGAGGGTAACTTTGAAATTAGTACAATAAAGCAAGCTATAAACTAACAAAACAATATTGAGTATCATATTGAAAAGATTTTGTGGATTGCGAAGAATTACAGAATAACTGACATTAAACAATATATAAAGTATTTTTAGAAAAATTTAGGATAAAATCATTTCAGAATTACAGTAGAAAGCAAATAGTATTAATAATGCAAATAGTAACTGAATAGTAAATACATTAAAAAATAAAAGAGTCAAATATTGTAAGAATCAAAAAACGAGTGAATATAAGTTTGAAAAGTTTACCGATAGTGAAATCTACCTAACAAATTAATCAAACAATAAAAATCTATGGTTAATTGATAAAGAAAAATTAAAATAATAATTGAATCATGAAGATAATAGGTGAAAATGATCCTAATGACATAGTATTAACAGCTCTTTTAACTCTGTCATAAACTGAAATCTTAATAATATACCTGGATATTAAAACACTCGTATATCTCTAAAACCTCAAATATCTCAAGAACAATGACACAATATAATTAAATTCTCTCAGAAACAGAAAGAAGAAACCAATAAAGTGCACCAGCAATTTTGAGGATAAAAATATATTTAATGTAATCAATGATTTAAATTCAGTAGATGAAAAATACGATATCTAAGAAGCCTATAATCTATAAGAAGATCTAAGAAATATTTTATAGTAATGAATAAATTCGAAGTCTAAAGTAGAACATGAGTGAAATGACAATAAAATCGCTGTGAATCAATAGATAAATATTTAGAAAAAGACAGATTATGTAAAGATTTTACCAAAGAAGAAATGGTGATAAAAAATATTAACATAAAATGGTTATGGAATGTTTAGAACCAGTTTCATTCTCTTTCATGGTATGATCCAGGAAATGATATGAACTCATAAATATAATAATACTTATATAGTAAATAATTATAATGAATACTTACCTTTTTAGTTAATCTAGATCCGTAAACAACAAGAAGAGTAGTAGAAAAATAAAACTAGAAATGAGAAATGATCCAAAATAATTAAAATCTAATGAAAAGAGAAATAAAACACTTAAATCCAAAAGAAAAAAATTACAATTAAAGAATATGGATTATATAAAGATTGGAAAAAATTTGTAAAAAATAGGGTTAAACCTAAACAAATGGAAGTTAAAAAGTAAATATTACTGGAAGAAGACAGCTACAAAATCTGATGATAATAGATTAGAAAAGATCAAGAAAAATAAATAAAATAAAAATAGATAATAAACAGAAATACAACAAAATACTTTAATAGATAGGAAATATTCAAAATATATAAAAGGAACAACTGAAAAATGGTAGAAATAATATTGAAAATATCCTGGGTAAAGAACAATAAAAGAAAACATTGAAAAAAGGAAGCTAGAAGAAAAATTATTAGAACAATACCTTGAATTAGAAAAGAAAAGAAAATAAGAGGGAAGGAAAACAAATAATAGAAGAAGAATCAAAAGAATGAGCTAAATATGATGGTGAAATAGAAGATATAATGATAGAAAATAATAAAGAACAGAATTTAATGAAACAAAAGAGGTAAATCCTATAGACAGCAAGTAGGAGGACCAAGTAAAGCAAAGAAGGAACACTCAAAACATTTGAAAACCCAATATAGAATACTCTAAATATGAACCTAGGAGAATAAAAAATAGAACAATTAGGAAATGTGAGTATATCTAGATATAGATCACGTAAAAGATAAATAAAGATAAAACAAATGGTCTCAAGCAAATGACATTATATTTTATGACACAAGGAACAAATTAGGATAATAATAAAACTCAACAATGATAGACATTAATGTGGGATGCTAGAAAATGGTGGGAAGGATTATCATTCCTAGTTTTAATGTTATTTACAATTACACTACTATAGCTTTAGAAAGTATATTCTTAAGGTGTAGATACCTTTGTTCGATATGAGAAATGAATTTTGCAGAAGAATGGATGACGTAGCGTAGAACAAAGAAGAAAGACATAAGAGAAGTTTAGAAACAAGTTATCAATTATAAACAGAGGATGAAATACATATATGAATATACATGCGAATTTAGGAAATGGTATTATGATGCCTTTGATAGTAATATGAATATGACAATATTAGAAAATACATATTACCAGGAAAATGGAGTAATTATTTCCAAGAGGAATATGAAAAAATAAAAATAGAAAATGCTGATACTTTAGGAGCTCTCTAACAGGAATTTTTAAAGAAGACGACATATTTAGCACCTAAAGATGAAATAAGAAAATATGAGAAATATTGTGGTAAGATAGATAACATCCAGAAATAAAGGTAAGGAGTTTAGAAAAGAAAATAGAAAACAATTAGACAGCCAAGTAAAGAATACAAAATGAGGTAACTTAGAAAAGAATGGGAAACTATTTAAGAAATATTTTAAGAAAAATTTAATTACAAAAGACAAAATGTTACAGGAACAACATCAAAAGACAAAAGTAGCAAATGTTGGAATGGGAGAATTATGACATTACAAGAATGAATGTCAAAAAGAGAAAAGACATTTATATTATGGGGAGAAAATAAAGATGAAGATTTAGAGCATCCTAAGCTTTGATAGTGAAATGAGTAGTGTTTATAGTGAAATGATAATGTTTCCTCGTAAAGTGATACGAATTTAGTAAAGAGAGATAATTTTAGAGGAAGATGACATTTCAATTTGAAATCAGCAGCTTAAGTAAAGATCAAGAAGGATATAGAATGAAAAGTACTTTGATAATAGAAATTACGTAAAATCCGTAATTTAAACTTTGATCTAAAGCCCTGTGAGAAGGTTTATTAAGCCATTAAACAAAAGATAAGGCGCATAGAAAATATACAATCCATGAATATCAAAAAATGTAAAGTATATAACAATCAATGTGTTAAAGGAAATATAAAGCTTAATTTATTAACAAAAGAAACTATAATGAAAGACAGAAAGATAAAAACGATGTGATAAGAGACAAAATAAAAGTATGTATACTTAGCAGAGTACAAATAATAATAAAATCCTTATTCTTGAAAATCTAAATACCCCAATAGTACAAGCTTATATGATAAAAGACTGATAAACACATGAAAGCCACTTAGGCAGATTCAAAGTAATTTAGTTTATAAGCAAAATTAATGTTTACATGTTACCTAAAATATAGCATTAATTTGGGGAGACAAAGATTTTGATAACAGCCTGCTTATATTTCAAATTTTAAGAAATGACTTTATGAAAGAAGGAAATAATGTAATGACAATGTATTACAAAGGCTTATACACTATCAAACTCAAATTATGGAAGAATTTACCAAGGACAAGCCCTTTATAGAAATTAGTGATGAATGGTAGGTAATTAGTGGTAGATAATAGAACCACAAAATTAGATAGGGATAGAAATTTCTGCAAATTACATTTTAAGTCTTCAAGATGATATTCTCGAAGAAAATAGTATACAAAGAATCCATCTACCCGTATTTAGGAAATTCCTTACGTAAATAAGAAGAGAACAAGACAAGTGTAAGGTGAAGTTTCAAGAATAAGAGAAGAAGTATATTCACCTTTCCTAATAAAAGGAAATTATTACAATGGAGAAAGAGAAGTTGAAGATACAAAAATTTTAATAGATACAGTAGCTAGTTGTAATCATATCCAAGCTGATAAGTGTGAAATGATAGGAACTTTGACAAGTCCATGATGGTCAAACATTAGAATGTAATTTAAAAGTAGAAATACCCATAAGATTACAAGGAGTAACCTTTCTAGTAGATTGCTATAAAGATAATAGAATGCAAGGAAATGGACATTATGATATTCTCTTAGGAAATAGTTTCCTAGATGATTAGATAATTATAAGATCATTAAAAGAAGGAATAGAAAAACACAATGAAGACATATGTATTTTTCTAGAAAGACAAAAATGAAGGAAATTACATTCCCTACTATGGTCTTTATAATAGTGAAAATTCTAGAAACTAAGTTATATACATGTGGATTAATAGATACAGGATCAAAAATAACAATATTCAAAAGCTTTTTGTTAAAAGAATGGGAAAATACTAATATCTCCATAAAAGGCGTGACTGGGGATAAAGAAAAAATTACAAAACAAAAAGAGAATGTAGAAATAATGATTCAAAACAAGATCAGAAAATAGGAAAAGTCTATCACAATAATATAGAATGTGACATTATATTAGGAAAATGACTTTTACAACAATTTCAATATATCAAAGAAACAATTTATACTATTATACTAAAACACCTTGTGATAATTGGATAAGAATACCTAGTGAAGACAAAGCCTTTAAGATAAATTATGATCAAAAAGCCAGAAAATGGAGAACAGAAAAAATAAATACATCCATTACTTATAAAATAGTCAGCCATGATATATGTAAAATTGAAAGAAATTTTAGTAATAACCTCTTTAAAATATTGGGAAAAAGAATGCACCATCAGAATTAGAAATATAGATCCCGACAAGGTCATTAGGGTTAGACCAAGATATATTCTCAAGAAGATATTAAGACTTTAAAATACGTATTAATGAATTACTACAATTGAATCTAATAAGAGAAAGTAAAAGCCCACATAGTAGCCTCGCTTTTTATGGTTAGAAAACAGCGTAAATAAAAAGTGGAAAAGCGAGAATGGTAATAAATTACAAAGAAGTAAATAAGAATATACAAAATTTGATGGATATTATATCCCAAATAAGGAAATATTAATAAATTTGGCAAAGAGGCAAAATTATTACAAAGAAATTTGATTGTAAATCGATTTCAAGTGTATAAAAAATGGATAATGATAGTATACCTATTATACCTTTAGCACACTCTAGAGGTCATTATGAATGGATAATAATGTCTTTGGATTGAAAATGCTCCTCAAGTTTTTAAAGAAAATGGATAAAATATTCTCGATTATTCATCGCTTATAATAGTTTACATTGATGACATGTTAATCAAGCCTATAATGAAAAAGATCATGAAAACACTTAGATATTTTTATAACACTCAGAAGAGAGATGGTATAATTCTTTCGTAAAAGAAAGTTGAAATCGCTAGTGAAATAGAATTTAGGAATGATTATATTCCTAAAGGAATAAAATTATGTTTACATATAAATAAAAAATAAAAGATTTCCCCTGATGAATTACGAACTAAGGAAATGATACAAAATTCTTAGGATGCTTAATCACTCTCTGATTTCATAAAGATTTAGCTAAAGAAAGACAGAATTGCAAAAATTGTCGACTTCAAGAAAACCAACAGATGGGAATGACAAACATACTATGATAAATGTATGTTAAAAATATGTTCAAATTTACCAAATTAAGATCATGAAATGAAATGACAATTTAATATTACAAACAGATGCCTCGCATAAATATCATGTACCCATTTTGGAAACAGACTTAGAGAAATATGCCCAGATACAAGGAACCTTTAATAATAATCAAATTAATTATGATATTAATGAAAAAGAATTGCTTGCACACAAAGGAATTAATAAATTTGAGATATTTTTATTACCAAAACCTTTCAAGAGAATTTTGATAATACTACAGATTTATAAAAATAACATAGAAAAGGAGTACAAGCTAGAAGGTTATCTAGATGGCAAACTCTTCTAGTTATTATAATGTAAATTGTACATATAAAAGGTACCGACAATTTTTCTAAGTGATTCTTTGAAAGCAGGAATGTCAAATAACATGGAAGAAATAAGTAGATATGCCACCGATACGTCAAGGAATTTAACAGGATTGAAATTATAATGATCTTATTTCAATGAATAAAAATTATAAATTTACAAAAAGATATCAATGATATAAGATTCTAAACTACATTTCAAAATATCCTTGAAAAATGTTTTCAAAGATCGGGAGAAATACAAGGAGGATGTGATGTCTCCCACCCTTGGAGACTAAAAAACATCAAAAGGTAGGCTTGGATATGCCATTCCATTCTGAAAAAGCCGTGCACAAAGAATCGATAACACAGTTGAGGCAGATGGATCTGCTAAAGCAAAAAAATATCTCAAAAGGTACTGTGAGATGCCTATCCTCCAAAAGGAGAAAAGCTCGACAATTAATAGCCTTGAAAAAGACAAAATCTCTCAAGGGAGATTATACCTCATAAAGGGCAAACTCTCAAAAGAGAAAATTCGGATATCCTCTTTTTCCAGAGGAAAACAAAAATATAATCTAATTCTTTCATTCATCTTGCTCAAATGGAGAGAAAGCATTTGACTTTTCTCTCGAATCTCATTTATAACAACTCCAAATGGTGATGGGTATTAATGCATTTTTACGAGTCTATCTACCCAAGGATAATAATCATGTTACAAGACTCTCATTCATTCAAGATGCCATGGATTTTTGCTTGTCGACCGAATCTATTTGAGTCCGACTATAGGAACATTTAATGACACTTTAGAACCCAATTATGCAAAATGACAGGTCATCAAAGTTTTTATATAAAATTCTTCACTATTAGTCTGCATTATAATGAAGACATCAGTGTGCCATAAAGCCTATATCTCATAACAATAACAAAGAGCCAAGAATCTGTATTCGATTTAAATTGATATCAAACCCAAAAAGTGGTGGATATTATAATGTGAAATGGACAAAAACAAGGAGAGCACTAGTGATAAGCGGCTTCGGTCGAATGACGATTTGAATAGGGCAATTGCTTCACCCATCAAGGCAACAAACAACTACGATAATTCAGTACGGGTGTCAGGGACGTAGAATGATAACATATAGACAACAACGAGCCGGATCAACTGCTGATGCCAAACAAATTAAATGACAAAACTGGGCTAAATAAGATCTGGCGAAAAGACAAAGAGGATGCTGAAGGCCGATAACCCTCGGGGAAAAAGATGTAATCCCAACCGTCCAAGTGGCCCGACAGACATGTTCGCCACGTTATAAACAAATGACAAGTCGTTTAATGATTATGAAGTGGTCTCACAAAATGCAACCACTATAATTGTAAACTGTTCTTCAAAGACAATGGAGAAAGTAATAAACAAGATGTCAAATCACCAAGACAAGACCAAAAGAGAGAAGGAAGTCAAAGGAAATAAGACAACCGGCTGATCGATGCTTGAAATTTCAAAGATGACAAGACTGCTGTAAGCAGTTGTAAAAACGGCATAAAGTCGCAGACAAAAGTGGAATATCCGAGCACCACGACACGAGGCAAGAAGTTAAGATAGAGAGAACTTAAAATGTTGGAGGTTCTCCTTATAACATCAAAATTCTCATTGTGAAGATCATCGTAAAACATCCACTTCTTGTGTACTAAAGTTTGTAATGAAAGGTTTTCTCAGAGAAGCTATATGTAAGATAGAGAGTAGTTTTAATGAATAAAAATTCTAAAATTTCTCGATATTTTTTATGTGTGTCGAATCCATACAAATGAGTGTCTTTGATACTCGACTCTGTCCTAGTACCGCGTGCCGTGAAGGCTAGGAAGAAGGGATCATTGCTTGCAGGCATACTAAGGTCACCGGATTGCTTCATAACAGGTAACCCGAGGAGATTGAGGTTATTTTTATTATTTTAAAACCTATCTGCATATAAGTATTCTAGCCCCAGAATTTCACCACTTCGATAGTTTTCAGGTGTTCCGTCGATTACCTCTATCAGCCTTTACAGCTATGATCACTGCACGTGAGCCCTAGGTTCAGATAAAAATGAGGAAACAAATGATAAAATGTATTTACTAATATTGTCATATATTCATATTACTAATAAAGGCATCATAATACCATTTCCTAAATCTACATGTATATTCATATATGTATTTCATCCTACTAATTTGTAATTGTGATAACTTATTTCTAGCTTCTCTTCTGTCTTTTCTTCTTTGTTCTACACTTTCTGTCATCCATTCTTCTCCTAAAAATTCATTTACTATATATCGAACAAAGGTATCTACACCTTCGAATATACTACTTTCAAAAGCTATAGTAGTGTAATTTGTAATAACATTAAAACTAGGGGCTGATAATCCTTCCCACCATTTTCTAACACATCCTGTTAATGTTCCTATCATTATTTGAGTTTTTGTATTATTATCCTAATTTGTTCCTTGTGTCATAAAATATAATGTCATTGCTTTGCACCATTTGTTTAATACTGCTTTTAATATCTTTCGACACCCATATCTAGATATACTCGTATTTCCTAATTGTCATTTCTTATTCTCTAGGTTCATATTTAGGTATTCTATCGGGTTTCAAAATGTTTTCAAGTGTTCTTCTTTTATTTTACTTCTGGTCCTCCTAGCATGTCCCCATAGGATTTACCTCTTTGTTTCATTTAAATTCATTCTTTGTATTTCTATCAGTATATCTTATATTTCACCATCACTTATTTGGCTCATTCTTTTTCAGTTTCTTCTTCTATTATTTGCTTTCCTTCTCTTATTTTTCTTTTCTTTTCTAATTCAAGGTATTGTTCTAATAATTTTTCATTCAGCTCTTTTCAATGTTTTCTTTTTTTGTTCTTTCGTGATATTTTCTAAATATTATTTGTTCTACTATTTTCCAACTTGTTCCTTTTATATATTTTGAATCTTTCATACTGGAGCAAGAGAGTATTTTATCAGATTTCTATGTTTATTATCCTATTTTCTATTTTATTTATTTTTTCTTCGATCTTTTCTAGTCTATTATCCATTCTTTTTACAGCTTTCAATATTTCTTCCATTAATATTTCTCTCTTTTTTTACTTTTTTTATCATTTGTTTAGGTTTTTAACTCCATTTTGAGATATAAATTACAAAAAGCAAGAGAGAGAGATTTCAGAGAATTCTTTTTTTCTGATTTCCAATGATCTATTTCATAAGGAATTGAGACCTATATATAGTACTCAATATGGTTACTATTTATAACTATGCATTCACTATGTTGGGGAACTGTGTAGTCACGTTATTCGTGACTATTCAATCACATTCTTAACACTTCCCCTTGAATGATAGTTATAAATAAAAAAAAGTATTAGGACCATCGCAAAACCTTGACAAGAAACCCAAATTTACAAAACTCATTTAAAAAAGATTTTATAACTTGTTCTTGTCATGCTCCTCATGTCAACATCCTTTACTTTCTGATTCCAACCTGTAAACAATTTAACGCTGAAGCTCAGTGAATGCCTCGTGAATAAAATCTGATTATCACTTGATCGATTTGCTGACATCAATTTCACTATTCTTCTAAAGCCTATGTGTATAGAAAATTTTGGTGAAACGTACTACCCTATCTCCTTTGATGTAACCTCCTTTGATTTGTGCAATGCATGCATTGTCTTCAAATAATATTGGTTGTTGTTTTACAGAGGAGAGTCTACATGATTCTCGGTCATGCTTGATCACTATTTGCTTTATATGCATTCACTACTTGCTTCGTGAATTGCAATAATTTCTCGAATGATTTAGTTAATACCACCATTGTCTCGCTTGACAGACTTCCATGAGATATAGCCTATCAGAAGTTAAAACATACCTGCCAGTGGATTCAGCTTTCTTGTTAGACCAAAGATATCCTATCCTGATATCCGAGTAGTTTTTCTTTTCGACTTATTTCAATAGAATAAGCTTCGCACCAGAGTTCCTCCCAGATAACATAATATACGTTGGATACCTTCCAATGCCTTCGTCGGGTTTTAACCGTACTGGCTATGTACCAATGTAGTGCTAATATCTCAATGTGTAAAATTAGCAAGATACAAAACAATGGCACTAAGATATGCACTAAGACTGTTGTAATTCTCACCCTTTTCAAGGATCTAAATGGGTCCTTTTCACATCATGATCTAACAACCATAGTATGTTTGTAATGGATGTGCTTATCCATATTAAAACGTCAGATTTTCTTAATATATGTTGATTGGATGAACCAACCCTCTATTTGGAAAATGCTCGATTCGCAGTCATTATAAAATTTGTTTTTCCAAGATCTTTCATTTCAAATTCTTTCTTTAAATATTCTCTTGTTTTTGTGAGCTCTTCAGGAGTTCCAACAAGATTTAAATCATCAACATAAACATCAATAATTGCAAATCCGGTTTTTGATTTCTTTATGAAAACGCATGGACATATAGGGTTATTCACATACCCTTCTTTTAGTAAATATTCACTAAGGCGATTGTACCATGCGCCCTGGGATTGTTTTAATCCATAGCAAAGATCTTCAGAAGCACCGAGAACATGCTACGAGGTTTTGTACTAATCAGCTTTCAGGCGCTTTAAATCCTTCAGTCATGTGTATATCATCGGTTTATGGATCCATATAAATATGCAAGGATAATATCCACGAGACGCATATCAAGTTCTTCAGATATCGTTAAACTTATCAAAAAGCTTAAATGTGATTGTGTCCTATAATGTGGAATACGTCAGAGTCATCGCCAGGTCTGTGAGAAACCTTATGCTACTAACGCCTTATACCTTATGATATCATTATTCTAATTGCGCTTCGTACAAATACCCATTTGTTCCCTACCGTGTTTTATACTTAAGTGTGTGTTCGACTACATGTCCAAAAACATCTCGCTTTTATCAATGAAATATAATTCTCGCCCGCACGTTTCCATTTAGGCCAATCATTTCTTCGTCTACATTCATTCGTATTTTGTGGCTCGATCATCATTTCATTTTGTATGATGTCTAAGGCCACTTGGAAAGCAAAATATTATTCACATCAAAATTATTTCGATCCCATTTTCACCCCCTCGTGTACATAACTTATTGAGATTCATTATTTTCGTGCACTGACTTTCTCGCTATTTGTTCATTTTGTATCTCTTCGTGGATTTGTTTTTCAATATTTGGGAATTCTTCATGGTTATTTTGCTTTCCATTTTGTTTCTCCGTCCGGGAGTTATGTCTTTTGATCCACAGTCCGCGACGCCGAAATAGTGGTTTTAGACTCCATGCTTTTGTCCTTCGTTGTTATCAACTGCCGAACATTTGGTACGTGTGGGTTATGTGACTTTGCCTCACTTTCTTCAGATCAACAAATGCATATGGTAAATTGATTTGCAAAATTTTGCAAATGAATGATCATTCGAACTTCCAAACACATTGATTAGCACGTTGATCAAGATGGGATAATGTGTATGCATTCCAGTGATTTACGCCGCCCTTTCCTCGGACTCCACTTTCCCTAATTATGGGAACACCAAGCTTCATTAAAATGATACCAGCACTGTGGCTTTAAAAACATCTCCCGTCATGGGTTCCAAATATTTTATGATGACGAATCAAGACCTACATAAATCTCAATTCTAATGCTAGTGGACCCATCTGTGCGTTGTGTAGGTGCAATTGGTATGATAGACGCACAACCAAAAATTGTGAATGAGAAATATTTTGGTTGTGTACCAAGTACAAGTTGTGAAGGGAAGTACTCATGGTAAGATGTTGGTTTAATTCTTATTAGACTCGCAGCATGCATAATAGCATGTCCCCAGGTAGATACTGGTAATTTGGTTTTCATCAATAATGGTCTAGTTATTAATTAGAGACATTTAATCAAAGATTCGTTTAAACCATTTCAGTGGGCGAACATGAGCAAATGTATCGTTTAACATTTATCCCAATTGACATACAAAAATTATTGAAAGTTTGGGATGTAACTTCACCAACATTATCAAGTATAATGGTCTTAATTGGATAGTATGGAAAATGTGCTCTTAATTTAATTATTTGTGCAAGGATCCTAGCAAAGGCAACATTGCGTGTAGAAAGAAGACACACATGTGACCATCTAGTGGAGGCATTTATTAGAACCATAAAATAACGAAAAGGTTCACATGGTGGATGAATAGGTCCACATATATCCCCATGTATTCTTTTCAAAACCCGTAGACTCGCATATGATTTTATTAATAGATGTATTCACATTTAACTCACCTGGAGCAAGCCTCACAAGAAAGTTCATTTGGCAAAAGAATCTTCTCGGGTTTTTAATGGATGCTCATTTATGTTCTATGATTCGTCAGATTATCAAGATCCGTGGGATTTACTCAAGAAATCACAAGTGCCAAAAGATTAAAATCTTTGGGTCGTTGAACTTCTGGTTCACGACAACATTTGATTCAATAGACTTTATGGTCGATGATAACCTGCAGGAGAATGCTTATGAGCTTTTCCGCAACAATCTTTTCCAGAAAAATTATAGAGGTAATATATAAACATTCTTATTACCTTCTATTTATAAGCTTCAATATGATATCCATTTATGGATATTTTAAAAATCAAGAAATTTCTTCAATTTACTAGAATGAGGCATCATTTATATAAATCCGGTTCCATTTGGTAGTACTATGTTTGCTCTTCCTAGCCTCTCTAATTAAATTTATAAAATGATATTGTACTAACACCGGTGTTTGTTGTTATTAACTGAAGAAATATATTTTTCCCAAAGTATTGTATGTGTGGTTAAATCGCCAGCACATACATCACCTTCAAATATCTTGAAATTCAAGAACACTTATATTTAGAGAAAAAGACAAAAATATAAAATTACATTAAAACACACCAAAATAAATTACATCAAAATAAGATACACCCCAAAATAAAATACATATACTTATTTAACATTGTCATTTAAATCATCCTTTAAATAATCGAAATTTCACTGACCTAAAATCATTATCAAAATATGATAGGTCCATTCCATTACTATCTCAGAAATTCATTTCTATTTTCCATTTTCCTTTAATGATGCTTGATACGTATCTATTTAGATGCTTGGTCGCACGATAGGTACGAGACTGTCCTCCATACCACATCTATAACATGTGTCTCTTGGCGTAAGCCTGGATTTTTCTTTCAGACTTTCTCCATTTTTCTTGCCTAAGCTCATTATTATTCCACTTCGTGGTGAAATGGAGCTTTCTTCGGGCAAGAGTTAAGAATTGTTATATTTGCTCGAATTCCGCCTCTAGCTTCGACTACCACTACGACCACGCCCCTGCCCACGCCATGATTGGGATAATATCGCATTCACTTCGAATGCTTCGTGATCCGTTGACCCGGATCGGTGATTTTTCATTAGTAGCTCATTATTTTGTTCAACTACTAGAAGACATGATATTAATTGAGAATATTCTGTAAATCTACGATCTCGATATTGCTGTTGTAAGAGCACATTTGAGGCGTGAAACGTTGTAAACGTTTTTTCTAACATGTCTTATTCTCGTGATATCATTCGCAAAGCTTCAACCGAGAGCTATTTTAAAATGTTTGAGTTATATTTGCTAATCACGAAAGTCTTGCAACCTCAAAGTATCCACATAGCGAGCTTTTTGGTAAAATCACAACTTCAAGGTCAAATCTCTTCTTCAATTCAAATTTCCATAAAATAAGATGATCTTACGCTTAAATACTCAATTTTAAGATCCCTGCTGAGATGGTGTCGAAGAAAATTAAGGCTTCGAATCCGCTCCTTATGCACCTTTGATTTCCTTCTTAATGGTTTCTCTAAGATTTGCAAAGATCTAAATCATTTATCTCAAAGATTCAGTAGATCCAAGATAAATAGTTTTTACTGTAATGTTTATGCAATAAAATTGAGAGATGAAAATTTTGGCCATTTTTGCAAACTCTATAATAAATTGAAAATGATTTTGCAATAAAATAAAATAACGTTACTTTCTGTGAGCAGAATGCATGATAACGTGTTATAAACTTATGCAGAATCAGAGCTAGAATTTCAGAGATAGAGAATTTCAGACAGAGAAGAGAGAGAGAGATTTCAGAGAATTCTTTTCTTCTGATTTCCAATGATCTATTTCATAAGGAATTGAGACCTATATATAGTACTCAATGTGATTACTATTTATAACTATGCATTCACTATGCTGGGGAACTGTGTAGTCACGTTATTCGTGACTATTCAATCACATTCTTAACAAAATCAACTTAAAAGAATTTTGAATGCTAAGGGCATAAATTGTAAATAAATTTATTTGATGTGACAAAACATTAGCTTTGACTAGTCGTTTTTTTTTTTTCTTACTTATCATTGTCAGAACTTTTTTCGGAAATTTTAATGATCGAATAGTACTTAATATTATTAAGTATTAAGTTGTTTATTTTTTAATATTAGGTAGCTAAGAGTGAATACAACTGGATCTGACATTTCGAAGCCCCGCTTCGTCCCGTCTACAATAGCCATGACTCAGAATCTGCTTTAAAGGTGTTTTGGTTTATTTTGTCAACCAAGACTGCCCTCGATTCGGCTCGGGACTCGTTCGTGTATTGCATCTCATCCAGATCCTCGTCCATTATATTTAAAATATTTTTTATTATTTGATTTACATTTTAATATAATTAATAACAATTATTATTATAATGTTTTTTAATAAATAATTTATATTTATGAATATTTTTATTTTTTATGAAATATATTAATTTTAATATAATAAAAATATAAAATAAAATATAAAAATAAAAATAAAATAAAATAAAATCAAATATAAACGGACGTTTACGAATTCATTTCAATTCATCATTTAATTTTTTAAATGAGATAGGTTTGGGAATTAAAAAATAAATAAATGAGCCGAATCGAGATGGGGCCGCATCGTCCCAAACCCTCCTCATTGCCATCCCTAATAATGAGCCAAATTTCTTCTTTTTTAATGATTTAAGCTTTTCTTATTTTATAAAATTTATTTTTTCCGAATGTAAAAGTTTCAAAATGATATTTACCTTTTCTATTCTATAACTCCTTTTAAAAATTTTCACACAAGTCATATGAAAATTTTAAAAACAATCGTATTCTTTAATCTTTCAAAGATTAAGTTAAAAACAAACGTCATTATTGACTGCTTTATAAAAATGCTGACGACGACATGGCTCAATTTAAACTTTCCAACATTTTGATCATTTACAACAAAATTATACATATTATTCTAAGGCTAAATTTATGTAGTTTATAAGGTATGACTTATTTTTAAATGCTTTCTTATCTTTTCAAACACTTTTTTTTTCTTTCATTAATTAATAATTTCACTATTGGGATGAAACAAAGACCATCTCCAAAGAAGCAAATTAAAAACACTCAAGATCCAAAGCCAAATTTTTGCTCCTAAAGTGACTTTTTTGAGATTTGGCTAAATTCTTAATACTTCGATCTCCAAAGAAATGTGGAAGATCTAAATTTTTAAATATTCTAAATCTAGTTCCACTACTCCTGGATTTTCTTTAATAATTACATCATATACCCTTCATTCATTTATATCACTCAAAACACTATAAAATATTTATTAAATTATGTTCCATATCAAGCTAAATATTTTTTAAATTAATTGTAGTTCTTATAAAAAATAAAGAAAAATAAATAATTTATCAACTATAGGGAAAAAAAACAATGTGTTGGATTAATAAGACAATATGATCAAATGTAGTTGATAAATATTTTGTTGATGTCTCAAATCATATATTAATATTTTAAAATATATAAAAATGAATAATAATATTATAAATATTAAATAATATATTTTAAATATAATTTATATTTAAAGAAATATAATTTAATACATGACGTCACCTGCTCAACCGCCACCAACTGGCTTGCCTCGACCGCCGATCCTGAGCAATGAACCATGAACCTAAGAACTTTTCCTGCCTACCATCAAACCGGCTTTAAAACATCGAAAAATCGATAAATCTCAAGCTTTAGACATGTCATTCATCGACTCACAAATCACATTGGGGCTAAAAACATAACATCTAGTTCTCACGATTTTACTGGCCACGATCGATTTTTCAATTCACATCGGGGGTTCTAAAGTCAGATTGGTTTCTGATGATTTCATTTTATCACTAGTGACTTGTCAAATCACATCGGGGTTGTAAAAAGCTGATAAAGCTGGTCTCCAATATAGTAGTGTATTGACTTGTCAAATCACATCGGGGTTGCAAAAAGCTGATAAAGCTGGTCTCCAATATAGTAGTGCATTGACTTGTCAAATCACATCGTGGTCAGAAAAGTCGATAAAGTCGTGGGTCTCCCCAATATAGTAGTGCATTGACTGTCAAATCACCAAACATTTGTAATATGGTTTCGCTTACGATACGCCTCAAAAAACACTATAAATTGAGTGTGATGACTCCTTACAAATTACACCCATCTTAGATTTCCATTTACTCACTTTCACAAATGAGTAACTTCTTCAATCGCTTCATTGGACGATTCATCTTCTTCAGATGAAGAAGAAAGAAACACTGTTCCGCGGCAAATACCGAAGCCTGGAGAGACAACACTCACAAGGTACGGCTATGGAGATGTGGTCGGGCGAGGTGCGTCGGGAGAGTCGTGATCGAAGAAGGCAATTCTCGATCGCTAAATGATTACTTCTCTGAGAATCCATCACGATTTAAACATTATTCCGCTAGACGGCTTTCTGCCTAAGTCTACCATTGTTTATGCTGATTTACATACGCTTACAACAAAGACAACAATTATTTCGTGCAAAGAAGAAATGCTGCCAACATAGTAGGTTTATCTAGTGAACAAAAAATGACGACTGCACTTCGCATGCTTGCATACCAGATGCCTCGCGACTCCAATCGATGAGTATGTTAGGAATCGAGAGACCACAACCATCGAGTGTGTCAAACGATTCTGCCAAGGGGTGGTAGAAATTTTTGGGCCTGAATATCTGAGATCACCAAACGCTGCCGACATCATTAGGTTGTTACGTAAAGCTAATCAACGTGGCTTTCCTGGAATGCTGGGGAGTTTGGATCGTATGCATCGGGAGGAAAACCGGCCCAAGAGCATATCACTGAATGTACACGCCATGTCCACCGACCGACCATCGTGCTCGGCCGTCGCGCCTCTACGACTTCCGTGGATATGGCATTTTTCGCATGCCCCGATCCAACAATGACATTAATGTATTCTGACGCTCCAATCTCTTGCTAACTCTCATGGAAGGATGTGGCCCTCCGGCAGATTATACCATAAATGGGCAACCATTACATCATATGGGAGTCATCTTGCGCATTTCGTATATATCCAAATGGCAACAATTGTTCAATCAATTACACATCCTTCGCATTTGCCTCACGCATTCTTTGCAAATAAACACGTGTTATCAAAAGGATGTGTAATCGAGCATTCGGGTGCTTCAAGCTCGGTTTGTTATCGTTCGAGGACCGGCTAGATTCTGGCATCACCACGACTTGAGCTATATCATGAAAGCGTGCATTATATTACACAACATGATAATTGAGGATGAGCGTTGATGACAACGAACTTGTTGCAAGAGTCACTGCACGAGGACTATGACTCAATAGAACCAATGCCTCGTTGAAGTATCACAAGGCCCGACAAATTTCGATCAATTTATGGCTAGAAACCATGCTATTCGAGATCTCGAACACCCACTATGCCCTCCGAAACGACATCATTACACATCTGTGGACGTTACACGGACAAGGCGTTATCGAGTAAATTTTCCTTATTTTGATATTATGTTTTGCTATGTTATATTATGTTATGTTATTTGAATGAAAATTAAATTTAAGTTAGTGTCATCTTTTAATCATTTATAACTATTAAAAGTACACACAGGACCTAAACAATACATTTTCATTAAAGAGACAAATTTCAAATACATTGAATATATAAAGCTAGTAGTCAGGAAGTACATCAAAGTTGGAGCTACTTGCATTTTTCATTGCTCTTGCCATAATCGCATTCTTACGCAGTTGATAATAATGTTGCTGTTCAACAGACATATGTGAGGTGTCCTTTTCCATAATGGCATCATCGACGATCATTCAGAATCTATCTTCAAAGACGCCTTGCAATCTCTAATTGCACATCCTCCCTATCAGCTTGCTCCTTCAGTAATCGAAGTTTTTGCTCCTCATAAAAATTCTTCTTTTCACTCCGCCTTAATGCGAATCGTATCTCAAACAGAATTACTAGTATCCGTTGACTCGCCTTACTTTTCGTCTCGCTCTTTAGTCGCTTCCTTCCCTGGGTCTCTTCCTTGAGAGCTAACTGTCGCATTGCTATATGGATCTTGATCCGAGTCCAGAGATACATGTGTGTTTCAAGGAGTTTCCCATAAACAAAGGAGCTGGGTCTGGTGGTCATTTGCGTATAATCATCCACTTATCACAAGATTTAAGCACCTCCCAACAATGATCATAAATCCACTAATTCCTAACTTCCTATTGAACATATTCATAGCTTCTCGCATATACCAAGAAAAAATAAAATTAGATAAAAATAAAATTATGGTTTAAATAATTGTTATACAAATATAACAATAGATAATCGACTGCTTGATGTTCGCTTCAATTTTGCGGCCTATTTGCGATCTCGCGGCGAGTATCCCACGCCTATTTGTACAATAATGCTCTGACATCCCATCTGCCAGGACGTAACATAAAGTCCGTGGTGGGTCAACTCCAACATCGGGTCTCCAAAACTCGCCATCACCGATCCCAAAACTTTGACATTGGTTGCCCAATACCGATCACCGGATCTCAAGCCATGGTCAACCAAGATATGCACAAGGCCACGCCTTCCCGCTGCTAAAGCTACCGCCTAGCCCAGATTGAGGAGATGCCATTTTCGCCTACAAAATCAAAAATTAAATTAAATATTGGTATGCTAAGGTGGAAAAGAAATTCACAAAAATAATTAGAATTGAAAATTACATCAATTTTATTTATGGTTTAATAATTTTATAATAATTAGAAGTTAATGAAAAATATTTGTAGGCTAATAAAATAAATTAATTCATATAAAGTAAAAGATTTTATTCTAAATTATGCACAAAAAATATGATTTATGGTTTTTTGTATTTATTAATAATATTTTATTTATAATATTATTTTTTGAAAATAATTAGAAGTTAATTAAAATATTTGTAGGCTAATAAAAATAAATTAATTTATATAAAGTAAAAATGTTATTTTTTTAATTCGCATTTAAAGTATTTAAAAAAAATATTTAAAATAAGATATCAAGCTTGGATTTTTTCTATTTCATTTTTGTAAAATAAAAACGATTGTTTGTCAGCGGGGGAGGGGGATTGATCACATGCAAGCAGGGGGAAGGACTCAGGGAAGTGGAAGGGAAGGATCCGAGCTGGGTGGGGAAGCGGATCTACAGGGAAGGAAGCGGGGGAAGGGGGAAGGACTCAGGGAAGGGATCCGAGCGGTGGGGTGGGAAGGACTCCAAGTAGGGAAGGAAGGATCCGGAGCGGGGAACCCAGCGGAGGTGGGGACCTGGCCGGCAGCTGGGACACTGGGAAGGAGATCTACGCCTGGGAGGGGGATCCGCAATGCCAGGTGATCTGGCCACGGGGAAGAAAGACACGCCACGGCGATGGGCCCGCGCACGCTCGAATGATCAAGAGGTCACCGCGCTGAGATGGCGCCAAGGACGGTGAATTGACGCGAGCGAACGACGCCATACAGTCACCGCTTTTCCCTTCTTCTTCTTCGCCAATTTCGAATCCAGTATGAAATATCGGGTTTTTTTTGCTATTTATAAAATAAATTTGTATCCGCTTGGGAGTTCAAATGTGCATTCGCTCTCCGCTTTGGCTCACCGATTGCTGGGAGATTTCTTCCTCGCTTTGTGGTTCAATTTTTTCAGCCTCGCTTTTGCTTCCAACCGCTGTAATTCGAGTGGTATCAATGAGTTCACATTGCCGATAACAAAGGATCACCATATTCCATTGATTTTGGTCGATCACTCAGATATCCTCCAAATTTGGCTCCACTAGCGATCATTGAGCCGGTTTTTTTGTCAAAACAACCAAAATGGCTTCGCTCCCCATTTTAGCTCACTGGGCCGTGGATGTCGGCATCATCGAAGGAAGAGAAGCCGCAACGCCCTCGTGTCTTTCATTTGCATTCTCCTACCTCGCTACTTCCAATCCTCCCTCCCACCTCCGCCTTCCAGAGAAACACAGCGCTTCCCAGATCTTAAAGAGGTTTTGCCCCGCCGCTATTAATCGCCGCTCTCTGAACCTAACCACCGTACGTCGGTTAACTCTGATACCAGACAACGTCGCCGTGATGCAGTCATCGCGTCGGTGCCTGCTACCTATCATAGGCTGCGTCAAAGTGGTTGGTAAAGGTTAAGAATGTCACAGATGATGCTAAGACCTCTCCGACGAGATTTCCACCAAGCTCTGCGACGCAAGATGGAAGTCGACTCCCCACTCCCAGACCGGCCCAACTCACCTATTGAACGCTTCTACATGGTTTAAGGCCATAAATCTTGATCGCCAAAGCATGGAGAGTCTGTGGTAAAGGATATCATCCGTCGACCGAAGTTCTGCCTGCCAATACGCGCTTGATTTGAAGGGTGGTATAAGAATGTACACAAAGATTACATCTGACCTCTCTAGTGGATGAATCGATGTGGCTCTGCAGGGGTGAAATCAAAGAGGACATGATTAAAAGGTCAGTTGTCCGAAGTAATAGTACAAGTCGCAAGAAGAAGATAGATGTCATCTCCATAGTTGGTACGGGCGCGCAGTGCAAGACCACTTCGCTCAGCCTTTTCTATAACGATGAGATAAGGTAAGAACACTTTCAACAAAAGCATGGATTTATTTCCGAGGAGTTTATCTTCTAAAGATAACAAAATCAATTCTCCGCACTACTCCGATTTGATATTCACAGAAAGCCTAGATTTGCTTCCGTAAAAACCCGAAGAATAGCCTGAGTTGACCGTAAATTTCTACTGCTCGACGATGTTCTCGAGAAACTACAGTGAAGGGACGGGCTACGAGTCTTCCGAAGTGGCTTCAAAACGTTACGAACTCCATTCACCGCCGCCGCCAGCGAAGCAAGGTTGTTGTGACCACTGCCGACCGAAAAGTTGCGTAAATCAGCGCAAGTGCATATTCATACTCGAAGGGTCATTTGAGGAACATTCTTGGTCCTCGCTTAAAAAACTCAGACTCAAGATGGAGAGTCTGGCCCATATCCTCAACTTGAATCAATAGGAAGAAAGATTGTGGTTAAATCCCAAGGATTGCCTTTAGCTGTCAAATCACTGGGAGTATGTTGTATTCCAAAAATGACTCAAGCGAATGGGAGAAAATTTTGGAGAGTGAAATATGGAGCTTGAAAGATGATGAAATTCATCCTTCCTTGATATTGAGTTATCAAGATCTCCCATTGCATCTGAAGCGATGTTTTGCTTATTGCTCCATTTTCCCTAAGGACCATGAGTTCGACAAGGAGGAACTAATTCTATTATGGATGGCAGAAGGATCAGGCCAATTTCCGGAAAGCAATGAGAGAATGGTTGAGGTAGGTGAGCAGTATTTTGATGAACTCCTATCCAAGTGTTTTTTTAAAATCTGTTACCAAAGAATCATGCTTTGTCATGCATGATCTCACATGACTTGGCCCAATGTATCTAGAGAATTTTGCATTCGACGAAGATGATAAGGTGTCAAAAATTCCCGAGAATCCGTCACGCCATAAGCCTGGGATCGCGGTTTGGAGCCAATGCCGAAAAAAGTGTGAGCGTCTTCGCACATTCTTTCCGTTGACATCCGTTTGGCTAAATAGAAGATTTGATTTACACACTATGTTATCCAAATGGAGGTACATACGGGTGTTGTCATTGTTTTGTCATAATCTTATCGATTTGCCCGATTCAATAGGTGAATTAAAACATTTGCGGTATTTGGCTATCTCACGTATGAAGATCCAAAAATTACCAGATTCATTATGTGACTTGTACAATTTACAAACGTTGATACTATCAAGATCACAATATCCCTGGGCTTTAGGACGGAGTTACATTGAATGGCCTACAAGGATGGATAAATTGATAAATTTGCGTCATCTCAATGCAATAGGCTTCTCAGAAAGGCCATGTCACATTGGTGGATTAATAAATTTAGAAAAGTTGAATAACTTATCAGGCCAAAGAGATGGATTCTAATTGATGAATTAGGAGAGCTTTCAAATATCAGGAAGCCTTGAAATTCGTAATCAGCAGAATGTGGGATGCGCCAAGGATGCACTAGGAGCAAAAATGGAAGATAAGAAGCACCTTGATGAATTGATCTTGGGCTGGAACAAGGAAGATACTCCTAATGATGTTGTTATACAAAGTGGCGTACTAAACAACTTGCAGCCTCATCCAAACTTGAAGCAGCTTAAAATTAACGACTATCCCGATGAAAAATTTCCAAACTGGCTAGGAAGACTACAAAATCTTGTAACATTGGAGTTGCGGGCTTGTAAATGTTCATCATTACCACCACTTGGGCAACTACCTTCTCTCAAACATCTTTCTATCTCGCGGATGAGAGGTATAAAGAGGGCGGGAAGAGAGTTCTTTTTTCATGAGGACGCTTCTTCTTCCTCATTTCCATCCCTACAAACTTTAAGATTTGAGAATATGGGCAATTGGGAGGAATGGTCATGTTGTGGATGCAAATTCCTTTGTCTCCAGGAGCTTTATTTAATAGACTGTCGCAAGCTCAAAGGAAATTTACCAGAAGAGCTTCCTTCTTTGAGGACACTAATACGCGGATGGCACGCTGAGTTCCACTCCAAATCCAAATGCATCCGTGAATCGACGACAGGATTATGGTAAATTGCGCTGAAAAGGTCACCTTGACTTCACTTCTCTTTTAATCTTCGTATGTTGGAATTTCAAGTGTGTCTCAATGGAAGCAGCTACCATTGGAACCACACGTGCTCAGAGTTTATCGATGTCATGATGTAGAGTCTCTAATAGAGCAGGGAATCCGAGGGACCCCTACTTCTTTTATGCAACATTTGGAAATCATTGATTGTCATTTCTCCAGATCCTTGGACAAAGTTTGTATACCCACTACGTTGAAATCACTAAAATTCAGACGATGCCGGAGACTTGAGTTTCTCCTGCCGGAGTTGTTCAGATGCTATCATCCATCTCTAGAAACAATAGAAATCAGCAGGAGTGGAATCGATTTATATGTCCCACCAACCTTCTCAACTTCCGTCTTCCCCAGGTTGATTAATTTTGCACCGATCTATCAAATTTTAATTCCCTCTCATCTCGAGCTTCGCAGGGAACCCACTTCTCTTCGATACGTGACAATAGAAAGATGCATTGATCTTGAATATATTGAATTGCCCGCTCTCGACTCGGCATACTACTTGATCAGGGGCTGCTCGAAGCTCAAGTTGCTCAAGTTGTAGGGAGACACAATCCCAACCTTAATGCAGGGATTGAGATTAATAGGTTGTCCACAACTGTTGTTTCACAAAGATGGTTTGACTTCCAACCTACGTGAACTTGAAATTAGGGATTGCGACCAACTCACGCCCCAGGTGGACTGGGGTCTGCAGAGACTGGCCTCTCTTACACGCTCCATGATCTCGTGGATTCCAACTGAGTCATTTCCGAGGAGCACCGCGCCTCTACGCTACCACTCTTCAAATTTCGTGCTTTCCAAACTCGTGTTCGAACGGTAAGGGGCTTCAACAGCTTACCTCGCTCAAATACTTAACCATCATTTCATGCCCTGAGCTCCAATTTATTCCACAAGATCGCTCAAGGCTACGCCTACTGGTAGATCGTTCATCACCTCACCCTCTTGAAGACTTGACTATTCCTGGATCGCTCTAAGCTCCACCTTTGAAAGAAGCGGGTGTTACAAGCCTGAAGAAACTATGCATCCCGAATTTCCCTGAGCTCCTATCGTTGACTGACGTGGGTCTTCAACACCTCACCTCTCTTGAAGACTTGACTATTGGGGGCTGCCCTAAGCTCCAATCTTTGAAAGAAGCGGGTCTTACAAGCCTTAAGGAACTATGCATCCTGAATTTCCCTGAGCTCCTATCGTTGACAGACGTGGGTCTTCAACGCCTCACCTCTCTCGTCTATTCATCAATCAATGTCCTTTACTGGAACAACGGTGCCAATTTAAAGAAGGGCAGGAATGGGATTATATAGCTCACATTCCACAAATATTCATCAATAGTGAATCACTATAACGGAGGTCTTTGCTACACTAATATTTAGCCTGGTAGTCAATTTCTATACCGAAACATTTTTCTTCGAAAAACTTATGTTTCAAAATTTTGAATCACTTCAAGAATTGTGCTTCTACATATATACTGCATTTGCTAGTTATGTTGTTAGGATTTGATATAACCCT
This sequence comes from Tetrastigma voinierianum, assembly GCA_016808115.1. Taxonomy (NCBI): domain Eukaryota; kingdom Viridiplantae; phylum Streptophyta; class Magnoliopsida; order Vitales; family Vitaceae; genus Tetrastigma; species Tetrastigma voinierianum. The sequence goes on along the minus strand of JAEQBH010007130.1, from coordinate 100,157 downwards.
TACAATTGTCATATTCTAATGGTGCACATTTCTTCATTCTAAGATTGTTCGAAGCCAAAGACCTGGAATAAAGATTTCAATTGAAGAGGAGAGGGGAAGATTGATCCAAGGTAGTCTACATTTTGCGCATACAACCAATTCTCATATTTTGAAGAACTTTTCATTCTTTCATGTGAATTTTTCTCACATTCTTTGCCTATTTCTCTTGTACAGGCATGTCTAACCAGGCATGCATTCTAGTTAACTGCTTATAAGTAAGTAGTTTTACTTGCTTTTGTTTTTTCTCTTGCTATTCTCTATTCCATTGCTAGAGAAGTGGAGATTTAAGTCTTTAAGTTTTTTTGGTCCAGTATTGCAAGACATATATTTGATATCATATTTACTTAATTCTTTCTCTTTCAGAGTTTTATAATCAGCTCAACTGTTTTGAAGAATTTTGAGGATATGCTTAATGCAGCAGACTCTGTTTGTTTGATTGAGTCAATTTTTCCATTAAAGATAAGAAGACTTAAGGAAGATTGATCTTTGGTAATTCACATTATTGGGTTTGTTGTCGGTGGGCTAATGCATTTGGAACCACTTGTAATTATCAGTTCCTACGGGGCATTGTGTTTCAGGTATGTAACAACAAGGACACATACTACCTTCTGCATCCCAATACCATTCACTAGATTGGTGCAAGACATGCTCTTTCTTTGATTTAAGATTTATTCCAAGGGTAGCAGTCTAAAATAAAAATAGTAAGAAGAACGAGGGAGATAGACTTCGGGTGGCTATTGCTTTAAGCATACAAACAAACAAGATACATAGTTTTGATGAATGTCATATTCTCTTTTGGATTCTGACTAACTTTTGTTCCAAGAGACCCTTCAGATCTTGTTTGTTGAATTTAAGTTTTATTTTCAAACTAGAGATTAGGAACAAAAATATGAAGGAGCACAAGAGAGAATAGACCCTGGGGAGCTTGCTTTATAGTGCAAAATCTTTTTTAGGTCTAGTACTTATTTTGGAAACTACTCACCCAAAAAACAAAAAAACCCAGTGAAGCATAACTAAGTTTCTGATGCCAATGATAAAATGCACTCAGTAGTGAATTTTATGTGTTTTTTTTCTGATCAGTTGTGATTAAGTGAAGCAAATAATTTTAAAAAGAGAGGTTGAAGTAGCATAGATGTACATTTGCAAATTTCTAATCAATTTAGCCATGTTTTATTTCCTTTTATTTATTTTTATGTGGTAACAGTTGAATTCTCTGACTATATATTGACTCGGTTACTTAACCAACTCCTTATGATCTTATGAATGTGTTGGTACCTAAATATCTGTCTACTTTTTGTGTCTTTTTTCAGATACCTTTCACTTCTCACAACTTTTGATGATTATCTTCTTGATGGGTTCTGCCAAAATTGACCAGTGAGTGTGCCACTACCATGCCTTTCCATGTTATATTACTGGAACAGAATTGGTCAAATTTTACAGGGATGGCTCTGTTTTGATTTGGCAGTTTGCATTTACTAGGAGTTCTACACCAAAGGGGCCCTGAGATTTTTCTGTTCTGCACCAAGTCAACAGGTTTAAAAAGACCGGCCAGTTTAAGTATAAAGTCTTTGTGGTGTACCTTCTAAACTTTTTTCTTTCCAATTTTGACGAAATTTTCTTCTTGGGTGTCAACTGTGACAGGAATTTTTGGGACTGCCAGTCTCTCTTTCTTTTTCTGATTGTCAATTGCTGTTCCTTTCCGGAAGAACAGTTCCAATTCATGAAGGGAAAGATGGGTAGTATATATCTCACATTCCACACATGGAGATAGGTCTAGTGCCTGTTCTACTGAACTTGGTGGTACATCAATATATTAATGAACCTTCTTATGCTTCTATCAGTGACCATGGGTATTGGTTCTCATTGTTTGAATAAACGAGAGTCGATTGTTTATTTGTAGATAAATAATGTCCAAAATTCTAATGAATGTTTACTCCATGAGAATTGCATGGAGAATATTGTAATTAAATTGATCATAATTTGAGAACTTTGGGAATCCCATCCCAAGCCTCATTGACTTCATCAAGTTGTTTCTCTTTTTTATCTCGACTTCATCCTCTATATGACAAATTTGAAGACATTCAAGTAAATAGACGCGCACACACGCAGAGCTGTGTAGAGAGATTTCATTAGAGAGAGGACAAGAGACATAATAAGAGATGTGGGGGACAAATTTGATAAAGGTTGGATGCTGATTTTGTGAGTGATGTGCCCTAGGGCAATAGCGCAATTGTTATTATTTTACATTTTATATTTAAAGGGACATTTTTAATATCATTTTTATGGTTTTAATATGCTAATTCATTCCATGAATAGTTGATTCCATTTATATATGGTCACCATGTGACTTGATTGTAAAACTCTTTTTTTTTTTTGATATTCTAAAGATTGTAAAACTCTTAAGAATGAAACGAATGGTATTCTAAAATGTCCCTAGTCGCTCATTATTGATGGAGCAATAATGAACTAAAATTAGTTTGGAGTTTGACTGATGGTTATGCTTTACTAATTATGGATATTTGATATCAAGGTCACTTATTTGTACATATTGGTGAACAAAATACTAGACCAACCCACTATGTATGAGAATACAACATGAATTATGTCCGAAGTAGTTCTCGTCAGAGTGATATCCTTAGACTTGAAGCATGAGGAAATCTATGTTTTGACACAACCCAACATAATTTGTGATAGGGTAGTGATACATACTGTAATTGGATATAGAATGAATCATGCATAGGGATATGATTGAATGAGAGGGAATTTATCCCTTTTATTTGGTACATACTGTGTGGGAAGAATGAAATGCCCTCCTTTATCCTCTTATGTTTCTTTATTGCTTAACTAAAAACCATGGCAACACTTTTGCCCCCTCTAATTTGACTTTAATTTAATACTTGAAAGTAACAATTTGGACAATTTCTTATCCACAATTGTTGTTTCAGACACCTTGGCAACATCGCCTACACACTTGCAACAAGCTTCCATTATTTAGAGATAGTTCTTCCACTATCAAATAATATTTCATGAATTGGTGCTTAGGGTCATAACCAGAACATAATTAGAGGAATGCTAATAATACTAACTCCATAGCCTTAGGGATTGGTCACAGCCCTTCATCTTCCCTTCTGTAATATGCGTTTTAGAGGAAAAAAAAAAGTGACAAAAAGTAATATTAATGAACCTCAAAACACTTGCCAGGAACAAGCTTTTCAAATACAACACTAACACTATACAACATAATATATTCAAGCAGCACAATCTGATTCTCTGAACCTGAAATGCATGCCTTTGATCTTTTTCTAAGATAGGAATGCAAAATTTTAAATAATGGCAACAATATGTTTACTAATCACTACTACCCCTTGAAATATTCTTGGAACATATTAGGATGTTGTTCGCCACCCCCATTGCTTGGTGCTGACCATGAAGGCAGTGTTCTTCTCGCACCATCCCTATCGACCTTTGAAGCTGACTCATTAATGGCAGCTTAGCAAATGGAATCATCAAAATCTAAGTCATCATCTATGCACTGGTTGTACAGTCTTCTGTCTCTTGATATTGTTAACCTCACTACCTTTGTGCCTTTTCACAGCCCTTCCTCTGACCGATCAGTGCCTTGGTGAAGTCATCATCCTCGTTTGCATTTGCATCCAAAACCTTAACAGAGTCTCTTTTCTCCTTGATGGTATCAGTACTGTCGTTGCTACTGCAAGTGCTCTTGTCCATCTTGTAGTATTCCTTGATGGTTGACTCAATGGTTTCCAACACTCTATCTCCGTACTTGCTTATCTTTGCCCTGAATAAAGCCAACATCACCATTGGAAATAAATGGTTTACTAATTAAGTAATTGCTGTTAGCTAATTCCTATAATGTGTGACCATATATGATAGTATATGTGAAATAGGCACCCAAAAATCTTATGAATTATGAATGAGAGTAAAAAACTGAACTTACTTCCCAATGCCGTTGACTTCAAGGAGTTCTTCCTTGCTTCTGGGAATTCTTTTGCTTATTTGCTGTAACGTGGCATTTCTAGGTTGAGGGGCGAGAAAACAGTCCAAAGAATTAGGATATAATTTTATAACAGAAATGCTCCTTTCTGTTCTCAAGAAATTAGATAAGTTAACATATTTATATTGAGAAGGGAAAACAAAGGAAGCGGATGAAAACTCACCCAAATATGTGGTACGCCATGACTCCCTCCCCAGCTTCTTTAACAAGAACAGTTCGAAGTATTCGAAGAGCAGAATAAAGTTTTGCCGACAGATTCTGTCATAAAATATGAGTTCAATTTTAGCACTTCAGGGTGTTTGAAATAAAACTCATCAAGCAGAAAGCTGAAAAGAGGTAAATGAATGCGCATACCAAGTCTAACTCTTGGAGATGAGCCGAGGTTTCTGTTCGTGGAGGACTAAGCTTGCTTGATGTTAGAGAGCCTTTCGCTGGAGTTGCATCAAAATTGCTAAGTTTAGATAATTTTTCTGAGGAAGGGAACCTGCTTGGTATATCAAACAGCAGCATCATGAGAGGAGATGTACAATGTTTATGGAGTTCATGTTTACAAGCTTAGATTGAAGATATAGCAACAGCTCCAACTCATGCTAATTCAATCTCTTTTTTTTTTCTTCTTCTGTCTTAGTTGCAAGAAACACAAACAGTAAACTTTCATGGCCATGCTATGATATACCAGTAAAAAAACAATGTAAAGCATGCCCCAAGCACAAATTCATGATATGTTATTTGATAGCGGAATAACTATCTAAATAATGAAAATGTTTGCTAGTGTCCAATAGGCGATGTTGCCAGGTATCTGAAGCAACAACTGTGGATTAGAAGTTGTCCAAATCATTACTTTTAAGTATTAATTAAACTCAAATTAGAGGGGAAAAAAGTGTTGCCATGGTTTTTAGAGAGGAAAAGACTGATAAATTATTAAGATTTTGTGAAGAGACAAACCGTAATATAATTTTCTGCCCACCAGAGAGAAGCTCGGAAACCTTGGATTTGTTCACCTGATGACAAAAGTAGAACAAAAACTGCAAATTTTAGTTAAGCAATAAAGATACATAAGAGGATAAAGGAGGACACTTCATTCTTCCCATAAAGTATGTACCAAATTGAGTGTGATCAACTCAAGCCAAGTAATAGCTGCACCTTTAATAAGAAAATCCTCAGTGACAAGATGACGCAAAATTCGAGATGCTTCACCCTTGGCAAGATGTTTCCCAGCCCCATGAAGGCCCAAAGTTTCATGTCTGTGTTTCTTGACCTGGAATTAAAATTTATGCAAATATAAATGAGGTTGAAGAAAAACAAGAAAAGAGAACAAAATGTGCAAAATTTCACTGGTGGACCATACATATTGGCTTAAGGAACCCCTATGCACTTCCAAGATATGAGATGATGAGAACTGCTCTCCTGTTAACTTAACCAACTCGACCTGTGTGGAATACAATCCAAAAATGAGTTGATAGGAGATACTAATGCATGATTATATAATAATTATGTGAAATATTTATAAATCTATATTAAGGGTGAATGCATGTATGAAAAATGAGGATGCTTCCAAACCAGCTGCTTTGTAATCTCAGTGACATCCTTCTCAACAAATTTTTTAATCTTCAAACAATTGTCACACATCTTTTTGCATCTTCAAACAAATGAAAAATGAGGATGCTTCCCCAAAATGTATGAGTTATAGGAGACGTCGGCAATCAACAACATTTTCAAAATAACTGACCTGAAAACATTCAACTCAGTAACTTAAGTGGCACTTTATTTGCATCAACAACGTAAATACTCAAAGACAAGAAGTTCATATAAGTACCATGCGCAGAAGATTTTCAGTATTGGTTTCCAATATCCTTCCTGAACCCGCCATATTTGTACGATATTGTCCAGATGCCAATGGACTTTGCTCTACTACTCCTAGAGTAATCATATGCTTGACTCGGATCTGCAGAAGAATATACAAATTTAAGAGGTAAAATAAAGAAATATTAAGATGTGAATATCAGCAAGACAACCATAATCAATGTACAATTACAATATTAATATGCGATACTAACAGTGTAACATACAAAATCACTGTAACTATAATACAGCACACAAGATGAACGCTGACCATCTCTACTACAGCACGACTACACTCCTGAGTCATGAGAGAACATAGAAAATTGTAAGACTACTGATTGAAAACTTAGTAATTTCCTTCAATTGTCTGAGATAAAAAAAATGGAACATTTTATAAGGAACAATTTGTAAAGATAGTAAAATCATTTCAAAATCAATTGATGGTACCCTTCAATTGATTTTGGAAAATGATGGATGACAAAAGCGGACATCCGGTTTGTTGGATGTGTTGACAGTTGTTCACACATGGCCATCATCGTCACAAGGCAGTAAAATAGTAATAATTAATGATACCCATTCCAAATGCCACGAAGTTGCACAAATTATATTAATCATCTTACTCCATTGCTTCTGAATTAAGACACGTTGAGGGGGATCCATGGAACCATGATAAAATGCTGCTTTGTGTCCACATTCCTGAAAAGAAGGGGGAAAAGAGACAGAAAGAAACCTCTTAAGGAATCCAAAGGTTTCAGTTAAACATAATTTGGTGATGAATTTTAGTCGATCAAAACTCAGAATCAGTTTCAATATTCAAAGTACCGAACAAAGGACAAGAGATAACCAGTAAAAAAAAAAAGTGCCTCCCCGTTGTTGGTGCATTTCCTAGTTGTATTTTCATTTTCATTTCCCTCTTTTTAGCTAAGCAGGTATATTTATAATGTAGTAAAAGAGAAGTTATGAGAATAGAAACAAAGGCACCAAATTATGCTAGGGACAAAGGGAAACCTAGTGAAAGATTAGAAAGAAGAACAGCATAGACCCTTCTCACACCTATGTTGAAACTAACCAATCAATAAAATCCAATACAGACAGGTGTTTCTCCTATACAATGTCCTAACACAATCTGAAAAACCACAGCTACTAAAGGATTTGAGCAATTCCAAAATTTTCACACTAAAAAATATCCTCTGATTTCTCTCCCACCAATTTGTTTGGGAAAGGCAATAAAAAGGCAGCCAACCACCCTTCCTCCCACCTCTTCCTAAAAATGTCCCCATTCTAAATTTAACAACACTAGTCTTATTGAAGAGTGAATTACCCAATCAAATCACAAAAAAAGAAAAAAATCGAATACCAAATGTTTCTCATTATTGCAGAATGTAAAAGTATGTGATCAATAGATTCTTCTTTCCTTTGGCACATATGACATTTGTTCCCTTATGATACTCATCTCCTCTTCAGCTGGTCCGATGTCAATATTCTTCCCATAAGCATAGAAAATTTCTTCTTTCCAGTTGCACATAAATATTTGTTCCCTAAGGATCCTCACCTCTTCTAGCCCATTTATTCTTTCCTACTTCTATGCAATCTCACTTTCGCCAACATCCAAGAGTTCCAAACAACTCTAGTTATTAAAGGTTATGATGGCGATGAATCTATAAGATATACATCAAAAATAGGAATTTGTATTGTTTATAATCAGAGACAGATTAGCATTATTTGAAATAAAATCAGGATTAATAATTGGAGTCAAACTAGGATTAATAGTTGGAATCAAATAATAATTCATAGTTGGAATTAAATTAAAATTAGAGTTATAATAGGTTAAAAGAATTTTAGTAATTTTTGGATTTCTTAGAGAAACCTATAAATAAAAGTACGTAAATCAATGAAAGATTTGATTGATTAATAATATTTCATTTTCTTTGAAAATATTGCAATCCTCTATAGTGAAAATCTATTGAATTTTCTTCTAGGTGAGACTCTAAGAAGACCTTAATAAGATTCTAAAGTTTCTATTCATTTTCTTCTTATCTCTTTTCTCCCTATTTTTTAATTTATTTTTCTCTACCATAACTTTATTCTTCGTTCCTCTTCTTATGGGATAGTGTATTAATTTGGTTGTTTATATGGATGACATTATTCTAAGGCTGATCAAGTTACATTCGTGAACTCAAAAGGCACCTCTTCAGCCACTTTTAAACAAGACTTGGGAAAACTCTAGTACTTTCTAGGTATTGAGGTAGCTCAGTCTAATTACGGCGTGATTATTTCTCAGAGAAAGTATACCTTGGATATATTGGAGCGAGGAAAATGATATGTTGGACTGTAAACCTGTAGACACTCCTAAGGATCCAATGTCAAACTCGTACCAAGCCAAGGGGAGCCTCTAAGAGATCCAGGAGGATATTGACAACTTGTAGGTAAACTAAACTATATCATCATCACGCTTACTGAATTTCTTTTCCCGTGAGCTGTTAGTTAGGTTCCTACAATCACCCTTTAATAGCCACTACGATGTTGTACTTGTATTCTCCTTATGTCAGCGAACATCAAGTCAAGGTGTTATATGAGTATCGTATATTATACCTTATTGTCGGGCTACAATGATGCAGACTGACAGCTCAACTATGATAGACGCTCCACTTCAAGGTATTGTGTGCTTATTGAAGAGAACTTAATATCCAAGTAGAGTAAGAAACAGAATGTAGTAGCTAGATCTAGTGTTGAAGCTGAGCATCGAGCTATGACTTTGGCAACATGTGAACTCATATGGCTAAAACATCTCCTCCATGAGTTAAGATTTGGGAAGGTTGAACAAATGAAACTTATATGTGACAATTAAGCAGCCTTACATCTTACATTTAACCCAGTCTTTTATGAGAGGACCAAGCACATCAAAGTAGACTGATAGGTTATGAGAAAGAAGATTTCATCAAGATGCATGATTACTAGTTTTGTCAACTCAAATGACCAACTAGCTGATATTTTCATTAAATCTCTTGAGGTCCTACGATTAAGTATATATATGACAAGCTTGGTGCATATGAATTATATGCTCCAGCTTTAGGAGGGGAGTGTTAAGGATTAGTTTCCTGATCCTATTAGGAATCTTTTCCTTTCTTTTCTATTTCTCCTTAGTTTCCTAATTTGACCCTAACTTTGTTTCCTTTCTCTTCTCTAACACTTGTGTATAAATACATATGTTCCTTAGTGTTTCTTAATTAATGAAAATCAAAGAATTATTTTTCTCTTCACAACAACTAAATTTCAATGCTTTAAAAATCGATATTCAAAATCTACTCATAAACTTTACAAGTCGAATATTTCCATATTTTCATAACCCGTGTCTGATGTTGATATTTCCTAAATCAATATTCATAAACTATTCATATCTTATAAGTCCAACATGTTTTTGAGAACTCAAGTCTAATGACCAATATCAACATTTCTTACATTTTCAACATCATAGAAAAATCTGATCAAACTTAGAACATGAAAACTTGCTTCTTAGAGAAATTATAGCAATATCTAACTGATTTATGCCAGAGGGTTAGAAATATTCTGACTGAATTATGTCATCAAATGTTTAAAATATACAAGAAAACTCTGCTTACATAGCAAAATCGGGAAAACAAGACAAACCTGTAACCTTTCAGCAACTTTTTCACAGTCCAGTCTTGAAAGGCAATAAATAATTCCACATTCATCATCCAGACACTTTCTTGTCTTGGGAATAACAGAGTACCTGCAATATTCACAATAAGTGATAATCTTAACATTTAATCACAGCAATCATTATTAAAAAATTACCATAAATTTGGGCGGTTGAGACTTTGCTGAAAAACAATGCAGTTAATAAGACCAAGAGCTTGCACTACGTCTTCTTTTACGCCTGTTTCTGTAGCAGTTAAAGCTAAAACTGGAGTATTTGGGAATTTTTGTTTCAAGATACCAAGACCCTGGACATTTTCAATACACAAATAACACTCAGAAAAAAAAAGATACAGAAGAACAAAATTTATTCATGTAGTGAACTCTAGAAGACTGAGATAGTCATCACCTGATAATCGGGTCGGAAGTCATGCCCCACTGGCTTATACAATGGGCTTCATCAATGACAATCCTAGAAAGCAATTCACGAGCATACAGATTGTCCAAGTTCCGCATTAGGACATCACTTCTGCACTCAGATGAATAAGCCTCTAAGTTAGCACTACATATTTATCAAAGAAACCTCAGCTGTGCAACAGCATCTTACATGATCATGTATTTGAGTTGTTTTGCTTAGGGACATAACAATCATGATAATAAAATATCATCAAGTAGTGGGCGTGTGATAGGCACACGATAGTGGTGCAATTTTTAAGTTTTATTCACAAAATAAATGTAAAGATAAATAAAAGAAACAAAAAGATGAAAAAGAATACATGAGTTGGACTAGAGACTAGAGGGTTTTGGCGTCGAGAGTATACCTAAGTAATGGGAGGTTAAACAAGAACGGGATCTAGAGTAGAAATTGTATTGAGGAAACGTAATAAACTTAATAAATTGGCCATCCCTCTCCTAACTCAGAATAAAAGACAAAAGGAAAAGAAAGATAGTCTCAAAGAATGCAACATCACTAGACACAAAGTAACATTGGAGAGTGGAACAATAACACATATACTCTTTTTTAACACAGGCATATACTAGAAAGATACACTTAAAGGACTTCGAATAAAGTTTAGAGAATTAGGGACGAACATCTCGAACAAAGCATGTGCATCCAAATACCTTGGGCTCAATAGGGAACAATGAATTATTTGGAAACAACTAGTGGTAAGGAGTAGCCCAATTAAAAACCGATGAGGACATTTGGTTAATCCAAAAACAATCTATGGAGACTGCGTCAGCCCAAAAATGTTTAGGGACATTCATATGGAACAAAAGGATCCGAGCAATCTCAATAATATGTCTATTCTTTCTCTCGGCTACTTCATTCTAAGAGGGGTATCAACACAAGAAGTTTGATGGAGAATCCCATGTTGTAGCATAAAAGACTAAAAAGGTTTCGACAAATACTCCTTAGCATTATCACTTGTCAATGTTTGAACATAAACATGAAATTGTGTTTGAATTTCAGCATGAAAGACACTAAAATGAGAAAAAAGCTTAGAACGACTTTTCATTAGATAAAGTCCAGTGACACGAGAGAAATCATCCATAAAGCTAACGAACTATTTAAACCTAGTAAGAGACAACATGGAAAGGGCTCCAAACATCTTAATGAACTAACTCAAAAGGAGCACTAGCTCGTTTATTAACTCTAGGACTCAAATGCACATGATGATGTTTAGCATATTGACTCACAATTCAATGAGGATATGTCACGCCCTTACCCCCGCCTGGGCGAAGATAGGGGTGCGACACGGTATTGGGACTCCTTAACCTGCTTTTCGGACATTGGTGGCCCATTTCATATTTAAAACCATAAGGAAATAAAAATTCTAATACCACCACTGTAGTAGTGTTTAAACTGTCCCATAAGAAGACTCCTTAACTTGTCACATATTTACAGCAATTCAACATTATATAAAATCTATCAATGTTAAAGTCCAAAAAGAAAACGCACTGGAACTATTACAGCAATTCCTGAGGTGCTGAATGCTCTGATGTCCTCTCTGCACCATGGTTTAAGAAAACTCGCCAAGCTTATAGCTTAGTGGGAAACAGATGACAGATATGACCACTTTGAGTGGTCCACATTTACAAGATACATATAACATAATTCTTATATGTCAGAGTTTACGTATAACATAATTCATATATGTCAGAGTTTACGTATAACATAATTCTTATAACGTGATTTTCATATCTCTCGTAGGAGTTCAGAATAGAGATCTTGTAATGTATGATACCTAGGTACAATACAAAAACAGCAGCGTAACCGATTAATATGCTTTACTGTCTATTATTCATATTTTTATCATTTAAATGTTTTGTCAGATAGACTGCTTTAACAAAACTAAGTACTTTTAATTTCATGTATCATATTATTCATGTATACAACATATAAGAATTTCCCTGCATAGACCGGTAACAATGAATGAGAGGAACAAAACACAATAGGTACCTTAAGGTACGGTAGTACAAGATTAAACAGATGCCTCGCCCACGTGAATAAAGTGACGAGCAAGAATCACCGAGCAGAGGTGTCAGCTCATTCATTATCTCATTCCAAGGTGCATACAATTATATGTGTTACTGAGTTTGTTATATCATTCTTAATTACATTATCAAATAAGAGCGAGGTACAGAGCATTTTTCACACAACTCGTATACATGTACTGACATTTCATTTCAATAGCGGAAGAAGAGAATAAACACAGTGGTCATGGTAACCAAAAAGACTGAACCTTAAACAACTTTGAGCACGCAGTTCATCTTTCCAAGACCGGTACTTAACATTCTCTAGACCTTAGACCACTTTGAGTACCAGTACTTAACATCATCTAGACCTTAAATCACTGAAAATAAAGATTCGCCTTTCAAGACCTGCATCCAATACCCTCCTGACCGGAAAACATCTTCAGCATCATATCTTTAACTCTCAATACCTAAGATTCACCCACCTATAGGCTAAAAACCACATGGAGTACCCGTACTCAACTTTCAATACTGGTACTCACCTGTGATTTCTGCAGAAATGTCAAGTTCTGGCCATTTTCGCCGAAGATCTTCCAACCAAAACTAAACCAACCACAAAACTGATTTGAACTAACCAAAATACACATGTATTGAAGAGTTAGGGTTTTCCTAACCCAAACATAGACAAAGAATAGGGTGGTTTCCTAACCAACAAATCTAAAACGAAAGAGGTGTTCCAAACATGAATTCCATACATGAATAAGAAATTTCCAAACCTCCAAACATAATCCATACACATATGATTTCCAAACCTAGATTTTCTTCTTTTTCTCTTCTTCCTTCTTCATTCTTCTTCTCTTCTTCTTTTCTCTCTTTCTCCCCCCGTAAAGCCCTCACACTCCCAAGCAAAAAAAAAAAAAAAGAAATATTTTTTCCCTTATCATAAGGCCATGTTTGGCCTTATCCTCTTTTGGTTTAAAGTTCTTCTTTTGCATTTTAGTCTCCCAACTTTCTTCTATTTACAAATCAACTTATCCAAATCCTACTTCAACATATACTCTTTTCATCTTATGTCACTTGAGTCCTTAGTTAGAAAATTACCAATTTACCCTTAGTACCCAAATTTTCAAAAAATGCAAATTTTACTTTTCTTATACTACAAAACTATAATAAAACTACTAGGGTTTAATTTGGGGTGTTACAGGATAGACTAGAAAACTGAGGATATAGCTTCTTCAACAGAGAAAGAGAAGGATGACCCAAGTGACTATGTGATTCAAATAGGGTAACAACTCCAGAACAAGCAATAGACGTTGACACCTCTAGTTTAAGGATATAAAGATTCCCAGACTCGATTCCTCTACCAATAATCCGCTTCGTCGAAAATTCTTGAATCAAACAAATCAGGAAAGAATGAGATACTACAATTAAGTGTACGAGTTAGTTTACTCATAAAAACTAAATTAAAAGAGAATTAAGGTAGACTCATAACAACTTGAGCAACTTGAGCTTCAAGCAGTCCTTGATCTCGTAGTATGTCGAGTCGAGAGTGGGCAATTCAATATATTCAAGATTAGTGCACCTTTCGATTGTCACGTATCGAAGAGAAGTGGGTTCCCCTTTTGAAATCGAGATGGAGAGGGAATTAAGACCCTTTAGATCGCTTATACTAAAATTAATCAACCTGGGGAAGACGACAATTGAGAAGTTTGGTGGGACATATAATCGGTTCCACTCTCGCTGATTTCTACTGTTTCAAGAGATGGGTGATAGCATCTGAACAACTTTGGCAGGAGAAACTCAAGTCTCTAGCCAAGTCTGAATTTTAGTGATTTCAACGTAGTGGGTAAACAAACTTTGTCCAAGGATCTGGAGAAATGACAACCAATGATTTTAAATGTCAGATAGAAGGCTGGGGTCCCTTTGAATTTCTCCTAGTAGAGACTCTACATCATGATCAGAATACCTCAAATTATACCCCTGACTAGCTTTTATATCATGTTTAGGGTATAATAAAGTAAATGTATATTTTTTCTAATAAAATAACAATGCTTAAAAAATAAAATAAGTAAAACCCAGACTAATACAAAAAGCTATGATACACGGTAATTTGTCAATTATGACCCAAGTATAAGTTGCTTCTTATAAGATCAAGTGGAAATATGTTAAATTAGAGTTGCATATAGAATGAAATAAAAGGACTTAAATGCAAGAATGGAAAAAGAATGAAAAAAGGGGTTTTGGCTAAACATGGCCTTAACTCCAAAAATGGGATAAGACCAAACAATTGGTCTTAAAAGTGGGGGAAAAAGCTAGGGCTTCAGGTAGAGAAAAGAAGAGAAAGAGAGAAGAGGAGAGAAGAAGAAGAAGAAGAGGAGAAGAGAAGAAGAAGAAGAAAAGAAAGCAAGTGGTATCAACTTGTTGGGATTCATCACATGTGGACACTATCTGAGGTCAGAATACCTGCAGAACTTTACTAATAAATACAAGGTATGGATATTTGATGGAATGGTTGTTTGGTTTGGTTGTGGTCCTCAATGGAGGAAAATTTGTATATAGAAAATGTTGGGTTTTAGGGGAGATGCTGTCCGTTTTTTTTAAATCCATGTTTTTGTTTTGACCATAACTTTGCCATCACTCATTCAAATTGAGTGATTCAAAATTTTGGGTAAACTGTACTTCTAGGAGAACAAATATCCCTGATATAAGTGTATCCAAATTTGAACCCCTTTGGACCCAAAAAATTGGTAAAAGTGAGGCTATGTTTTCAGGTCAATTCTGGTTCAGATCTGATACAGTTTTGGGTTTCAGAATAGTTTTGGTATTTAGGCCATAAATTAAGTTTCACTCATCCAAATTGAGTGATTCAAATTTTTGGGCAAACTAGATTTCTAGGAGAACAAATATCTAATAAGTGTACCCAAATTTGGACCCCATTGGACCTAGAAAATTCGTCAAAGTAAGGGAACAATTTCCGTCCCCCGAAATTGCCTCAAAACAAATTCTTCCGAACTCGGAGTAATCTTGTTTAAATCATAACTTGAGTTATACTGGTCCAAATGAGGTGATTCGAATTTTTGTACACAATAGATATCTGAGAGAACAACTTTTATGAAGAAATTATGGTCAAATTATGTCTTTATCATTCTCAGACAATTTTCAAATATAGGACACAATTCCAGATTCTGTTCTTGGAAATTGTCCAAGAGCAATTTGAAATGTTTAGACCATATCTCCAAAATTATAAGTCCAAAAGACATGATGTTTTAACCATAAGAAACTTAAGACATAGGGGTATATTGAGTTAGAATATCACTTTCTCTAACAATCCCGTTTATAGGGTCAAAATTGTAGTCGAAAATGAACTTGGGAACCCATTTCGAACCGTTTAGGCGTAATTTGTTATGGAAACCGAAATTGTAAAAGTTATATAAATTTATTGTTATATGAAATAATGCATCATAGTAAGATGATCATGATAACATGTGTTATGAAAGCTAAAGAGAATACACGTATAATTTTGTTATATGAAAAAGTACAATTAAATGTTTATAAAAGATTATTTGATAATGAATATCTCATAAGTATACATGATATCATTAGTTATTTATTTATATGAGATATCTTATTCTGATACCTGAAAGATTGTTGAGAAACATAATAAAACTGATTGCCTACTTATGATTGGGAAGTTGGATAGGTGCAGGGCATGGTTTCCATAGGGATATAGTCGCCGCAGCATACGCTTATGACATCGAGACCCCCATTCGGGTCAATGACATGATCCCATTCGATCATTATAGCGTTCGCAATACATGAGAGAAATCCTCGCTCAGATAGTGACAAGATTTTCTGGTACATGCAGTTCTTTCCCGTATCCACTTCTAAGGTATATGCAAGCATGAAACATAAAAGCAAATGACAAGAACATGCAAATGATTTGAATATGATAAATGACCTTATTTGACATGATATGAGAAGCATAAAGACTCATTTGACACAAGTATAATGCGGATAAGAATGAAGAAACGAAATGTATATGAACAATGATAAGTAAATATGAAGTATGTATAAGCATGGCAAATTACATGTATGAAATATGCATAAGCATGAGTATAAGTATATGATGTGTTAAAATGTATATGCATGTGTCTAAAGTGTGATGATCCTTACAAGGGTCGCCTTATGAGTATTTATTCCCACTCAAGCTATGTTTAGCACGAAAGTGTTTCCATCCGTAGGCAATGTAAGAAGGAACTAAAAGCCCGGACAATCCGTATCAACAACAAAGGTAAACACAATACTAGGTGCCCACTAAAGACCTTTATGGTATATTTTGTATATGTTTTTGTTTTTGTAAACAATGTAAAGTTTTTATATGTTGAACACTCCCATATATGGAGTTTGAATATATTTTGTAATCCGCTGCTACAGAAAATATTTCAAGTTAAATGTTTAACAGTATATGAATGAACAAGTTTATAGTAAATAAGAATAAAACAAAAGACACCCTAGCCTCGACATCTAAAATGAAGCAGCTTCAAGTTGGTGGTAATGGGAGCTCTAGGTTTAGGCGCTCGAAAAGCCGGGTAGTTTAGGCAGCTCGTAATAGGAGTATATGATAGAAAAGCATGTGTTTAGTAAAGTATTGGCCTGATACGGATGTCCTCAGGTTTTGTGAAGGGGATGGATCATCCTCCAAATCTCGCCTTGAAAAGTAGCCGAGAGTGTTAACCTAGAGATCATGGGTTACCCGTCAGATCCTTCTAAACTGGTCGAAAGTGAGAGTACAACCCCAAATTTGTTAAATGAAGCTTTGCTGAGGATATCTCAGGACATGGCTCGGGTATTGGAAAGATTTGACAGCTCCCAAAGCCCCGATAGACATGATAAGAAGACATGAGACTGAGGAATTCCATGGGCCAAACATGGAAGAGTCCGATAAAGCTGATTTCTAGTTGGAAAAGCTGCAAAGAATAGTGAAGGAGGTGAGATGCCCTCCCGATCAAAGAGTGACATGTGCAAAGCTCTATTGTGCGCAAAGGCTTATGATCGTGGAAGCCAGTGCCGGTGGAGTCTAAGGCCTGCATCCCATACCATGGGAGTTTTTCTCACCTAAGAGTCTGTGGCCAAATATGTCTCGATATGTATAGGAGGACCAAGTGGAAGCAAGCTCGAATCAAGAAGGAAATTATCGTGGTGAAGAGGAGATAGAATGCGCCCATCTTAGCACGCACCAATCATCCTCATGAAGGCATTTCGATGTAGGCGCTTGAGGATGGACTAAATGAGTCCATAAAAGACCCCGCGCCCGTGATGCATCTCAAGTAAATTTCTATTAGTTGGTTCGCTTGAATGAAAGTGGAGAAACTGGTGTGCAAGAGAAAGATTTCAAGAGGCTGTATGAGCTTTTCCTTCCCTGCAAAGAGTTAGAGAGTCCCAAACTGAGTCAGTACATAGTTCTACCACAAGAGGAAGAAGACAAGGAAATACAAAGAGTACCTAGCACCGTAGAGGTGCTTCATTGACTAGGAGAAACTCCGCAGTGCCCCCATTACCATCGACTCGCGATTGGGAGCTCACAGATTGTCGGCGTATGGGTGCTTCAAATGTGGAAGCATTGAACATTTTATGGCAAATTGTCTTAAATAGTCAAGGGATAATAGGAATCCTTAGAGTAACAGCAGAGGGAGGTCCGCGGCACCACCGTCGACTCAAGATAGAGGTAGAGGTAGAGGGGGCCAGAGCCAACATAGAGGATGAGGAGCCATAGTGTCAAAGACGTAGATCGTCCTATGCCTTCAGTGCCAGCACGACGCAGCATATGCTATGAAGGCTCGTGGGGACCAGGATGCACTGAAAGTAATTTATGGTATAATTTCTCTTTATGATATTGAAATGCATGCATTAATAGACCCTGGATCTACTCATTCATATGTATGCATTGAGCATGTGTTCAATAAGATGACAACAGTGGAGTAACTATCATATGATATGCATGTAACTAGTCCTTTAGGGCACAGTGTCAATGTGAATAGAGTGTATAAGAATTGCCCTATAATTATTCATGATAGGGAATTTTCTGTTGATTTGATTGCTTTACCATTTCGTGAATTTGATTTGATTAGAATGTATCAGTTGGTCTAAACATCATTTATAATTGGTCAGGATGTTACGTAGTGCTTAGATGTTCAGATCAATTTGAAGTGATAATACATGGTGTCTGCCCAGCCCGTCCAATGTGTGATTTGGGCCTTTGTAAGCTTAACGATTGTCGAAAAGCGATGTGAGGCCTTTTCGTTTTAGTGTCGAATTCTAAAAGAGGTCAAATAGAATTGGAAAATATTCTGGTTGTGAAAGATTTTCCTGATGTCTTCCCCAAAGCGTTACCTGGTATTCCACAGGAAAGAGAAGTGGATTTATCTATTGAGATTTTATCAGGAATAGCTCCCACTTCTAGGGCACCATACAGGATGGCTCTAACTGAGTTGAAAAAGCTAAATATTCAACTACAAGAGCTTCTGGATAAAGGGTTTATCCGACCTAGTGTTTCTCCCTGGGGTGCACTTGTTTTGTTCGTGAAAAAGAAAGATGGCACCTTATGGATGTGTATTGATTATCGGCAAATCAATAAGGTGATAGTGAAAAACAAATACCCATTGCCTAGAATTGAAGATCTCTTTGACCAGTTAAAAGGAGCGGGTGTCTTCTCAAAGATAGACCTACGAATGTGTGGTACTATCGCCTAAGAGGAAAGATGTCGATGTGCCAAAGATGTCATTCATAACTCCGATATGGCCATTATGAGTTCTGAATGCCATTTGGGTTGACAAATGCATCGTGCAAATATCTATGGATTTGATGAATAGGGTGTTTCGAATTCTATTTAGATCGCTTTGTTATTGCCTTTATCGATGATATATTGCACCCTGCATGAGCGTGATAATGAGCAACATCTGAAAATAGGCTGATATGACTTTTGGAGAGAGAAGAAGTTGTATGCTGTTTAGCAAATGTGATTTTGGCTTAAAGGAAGTTTCATTCCTAGGCCATATTGTATCTACGAGGGTATAAGAGTCGACCTCGCAGATTAAAGCTCCAGAATTGAAACCCACCTCGAAGTGTTATCAAGTGGAGAAGTTTCTCAAATTAAAGGTGATATTATAGAAGATTTGTGAAGGATTCTCTATAGCTTCTCCACTTCACAAATTACTTAGGGAAAGGAGTAAGAAGTTTGAGGGATGCACAAACGCCAAGATAGTTTCTGAAAGCAGCTTGAAGAAAATGTTGGTTGAAGCACCAGTATTTACGCAATCTACCCCGGGTAAAGATTATACTCTATATATTGATGCTTCAAGAATTGGTCTGGGTTGTGTGTTAATGCAAAATGGTAAAGTTGTGGCATATGCATCCAGACAGTTGAAGCCATATGAATAGAATTACCCTACACATGATTTGGAATTAGCTGCGGTAGTATATGCTTTGAAGATATGGTGACACTACTTATATGGTGAAAAATGCATAATTTATACAAATCATAAAAATCGCAAATATTTGTTAACGCAGAAGGAGCTTAATTTGAGACAACGGGGGTGGTTGGAGTTGTTTAAAGATTATGACTACATAATAGACTACCACCCCAATAAAGCTAATGTGGTAGCAGATGCCTTAAGTAGAAAGACAATGGAAACTCTGTTAATACAATGCAGTGAATGGAGAATAGTATCTCATGGAGCTATATTAGCTTAATTAAAAGCACAACTGCTTTTGCTACGATTATAGATGCTCAAAAAACGACGAAGAGATGCAAAAAGGTACAATTGGTCGTAGATGGTGATTGATTTTTCATTAAAAGAATATGGAAGTTTGCATCTGCATTAGATTATGTATACCGATAATGAGTCAAGAAAAGTTACTTATAAGCCTCATAATACAAGATTTACCATGCATCCCGGAGGTAAATAAGATGTACCAAGATTCAAGCAATATTAAGTGAGAGGAATGAAAAGAGATGTGGGACAGAGTACGTGTCTGAATGCTCGACGTGTCAAGAAGTCAAAGCCGAACACCAAGTTCCAACAAAGTCCGTTGAATCCCCTTCCAATTCCTAACGAATAGAAGTGGGATAACATTACCTCATGGATTTTGTAGGTCGGTTTTCCTCACGCAACAAAAACATGACTCGTCCCTCGGGTGGATTGATAGCTCACAAAGTCACCCATTTTATACCGCCGATCGACTATTCTATGGATCGACTATCGAGTTATATGTGCATGATTGTGCGCATTGCATGGTGTGCTGTTGTCTATTGTGTGAAATAGAGATCTGCGATTTAAGACGAGGTTCTGGAAGGAATTACGCTTAGCCTTAGGAACTCTCACACTTCGTGATAGCATTATATCCGTATTGCATGGACAAATTCGAGAGGTTGATTCAAGTACTCAAGATATGCTTCGATGTGTAGCTGGAATTTACTAGGAAGTTGATATGTATATTCCATTGATAGAATTTTCCTTATAACAACAGCTTATCAATCAAGCATTGGCATGGCACCATATGAGGCTTTGTATGGCCTGGGAGATATGTAACTCCCCGTAAGCTGACAGTAATTAAATGAACATAAAGTGATTGGTCCAGACATAGTAAAAAATATAGAAGCGAAAGTTCAGGTTATTCGGCAAAGGTTAAAGGTTGCTAGTGATCGACAAAAGTTATATTCCGATTTGAAAAGGAAGGACATTGAATATGAAGTGTGTGATAAAGTATTCCTAAAGGTATCTCCATGGAGGAAGGCGCTTAGATTTGGGAAGAAAGAGAAGTCAGTCCGAGGTCTGGCCCATAAGTGAGGTTTTGGAGAGAATCGGACTACATGACGCTGGCACTCCCCAGAGTTAGCCAAGTTGCATGATGTGTTCCATGTGTCTATGCTTCGAAAATACCGTTAAAATGAATCGCATATCCTAACAGTACAAGAAGTACAAGTGCAACAGGATTTCGTCTATGATGAAGAGCCAAAGGGTATTATGGCTCGTGAAGTAAAGCGGTTGCGGAATAAACAAGTCCCTCTGGTAAAGGTGCTTTGGCAACACCATGGCAGGGAAGAAGCTACTGAGCCGTATAAACTATGAGAGCGCAGTGATCCGAATCCTTCTCGATTCGTGCATGAATTTCGATGATGAAATTCTTTTAAGGGAGGGAGAGTTGTAATACCCTAAATTATACCTGACAGTTTTATATCATGTTTAGGGTATAATAAAAGTAAATGTATATTTTTCCGGAATAAAATAATGCTAAAAATAAAATAAGCAAAACCTGGAATTAATACAAAAGCCAAGGATAAATTAGTAATTTGTCAATTAAGGATCCAAGTGACATAAGTTAATAATCTATATGATCAAGTGGAAATAAGTTAAATTAGAGCGTGTATATAGAAATGAAATAAAAGGACTTAAATGCAATAATGGAAAAAGAATGCAAAAAGGGGTTTTGGCCAAACATGGCCTTAACTCCAAAAATGGGATAAGACCAAACAATTGGTCTTAGAATTGGGGGAAAAAGCTAGGGCTTCCAGTAGAGAAAAGAAGAGAAAGAGAGAAAAGAAGAGAAGAAGAAGAAGAGGAGAAGAGAAGAAGAAGAAGAAGAAAAGAAAAGCAAGGTATGGAATTTTGTATGGAACTTGTTAGGATTTGTATAGATACTTGTTTAGAGGTTTAGAATACCTCTTTTTGTGTAGAACTTTGCTTGGAAATAAATTCTAAGGTAAGGGGATATTTGATGGAATGGTTGTTTGGTTTGGTTTGGTTGTGGTCCTCAATGGAGGACAAATTTGTATAGAAAAAATGTTGGGTTATAGGGGAGATGTTGTCCGTTTTTTTTAAACCTATATATGTTTTTGTTTTGGCCATAACTTGGCAATCACCCATCCAAATTAAGTGATTCAAAATTCTGGGTAAACTAGACTTCTAGGAGAACAAATCTCCTTTAAATAAGTGTATCCAAATTTGGACCCCATTGGACCTAGAAAATTTGTCAAAGTGAGGCTCTGTTTTCGGGTCAACTCTGGTTCAGTTTTGATACAGTTTTAGGTTTCGGAACAGTTTTGGTATTTAGGCCATAAGTCGAGTTTCACTCATCTAAATTAAGTGATTCAAATTTCCGGGTAAACTAGACTTCTAGGAGAACAAATAGTCTTGAAATAAGTGTATCCAAATTTGGACCCCACTGGACCCATAAAATTCATCAAAGTAAGAGAACAATTATGTCCCTGAAATCTATCTCAGAACAGTCCCTTGAACTGGAGTAATTCCGGGTGTTTAAGTCATAACTTGAGTTATACTAGTCCAAATGAGGTGATTCAAATTTATGTACAAAATAGACATCTTGGAGAACACCTTTCATGAAGAAATTATGGTCAAATTATGTCTCTATCATTCCTAGAAAATTTTCAAATATAGGACACAATTCCCGATTCTGTTCCTGGAAATTGTCCAAGAGCAGTTCAGAATGTTTAGCCCATATCTCCCAAATTAAAAGTCCAAATGACATGATGTTTTAACCATAATAAACTTAAGACATATGGGTATATTGAGTTAGAAGATCACTTTCTACAACTCGCTATAAAATAAAATTATAGTCGAAATAATTTGGAACTCGCCTCGAATTGTTAAGACAGAATTGGTTATGGAAACTGAAATTGTATAAAGGTTATATAAATGTATTGTTAGATGAAATAATGTATCATAGAAGATGATCATGATAACATGTGTTATGTAAGCTAAAGATAATACACGTACAATTTTGTTATATGAAAAGCTACAGTTAAATGTTTATAAGAGATTATTTGATAATGAATATCTCCTAAGTATACATGATATCAGTGGTTATTCATGTCTGATACCTGAAAGAATGTTGAGAAACATAATAAAATTGATTGTCTACTTATGACCAGGTAGTTGGATAGGTAGGCACAGTTCTATAGGGATACAAATACTGCAGCGGATGCACATTTATAGAAATCGAGGTCCCGCTTTAGTTGATGTGACATAGATCCCATTCGATCATTATAGCTGAATTCCGTCAGTCATATATAGAAATCTTTGTCTTGTACAGTGATAGTACCTTCGGATACATACAGTTCTTTCTCGTACATACACTTATTTATGCTCTAACCATTTGGATACAAATATTACGCTTGACAATTGCTCGATTGCTTCAAGGATTTGACATGACTACACCATCAAATTCTCCCATAGACATGACAGAAGGGATAAGTCTCAGCATGCCTAAGGCCACTCTTTTAGAAGTTATGATCACGCCCTGCCTTCGTGCGGAATTTTAGTAGTGCTACACAAATAAATACCAAAATATAAAAAGATCGTGTATACATAATTGTGTGGATTTGATGATTTCAACAAAGTAGGAATTGGCTTGATTCTTAGTTGATTCATTAGATTGTCTATTATGGGTATGCGTTATTGTAAAGAATAAATGTGAGGGAAGGGGCATTGAGGTTAAAGCCCATTTGTATATGCAAGTGACCTTTTTAACTATGTAGACGTGGTCTCTCCATATATATATATATATATATATATATATATATATATGATTATGTGCACATTCAATTTATGTAACTTATTTTCATTCTCATCCTAATTAACAAATTTATCGGGTAAGAATTTGACGTGTCTTAGAATTTTCCATACTTTCGGACCTTGCTAAGTTTAAATTTCTTTATATTTAAAAAAAGTTTAAATTACTTTAATTTAATTTAATTTAATTTTTGACAGTTAAACATTTTAGTTACAATGTAGTAAATTGTTTCCATTGAACCTTCCTAAACGACCATAATCTTCTCCTACATCATGCCTTTTGAAAAGTTAATGCTCTATCACACAAACTAGTCATGATGAGCAGTAGTGAATAGTTTTAATTTATTTTATTTTTTTGTGAAAATAAATAAATTTATTGATTTAGATGTGCGTATCCAAATAAACATGGAATCAAAAGGGCTAAACCCTTTAGAGGATGATGCATCATCCAGGTTAATAAAAAAAAACAGCTCAAGTCCTACACATGTGATAATCCAAAATTGTCTAGAATATCTAAGATTTCATATCTAGATGAATAGAATTTGATATGATGACTTTGTTTGATCGAAACTTTGTCATTTGAAACGCCAACGTGAATACCCATGAAGAAGCCAACCGTCAAAGACAAAATTGCACACCGCAACAAGTCAACAACAAAACACACTGCATCAGGTCGGCGACAATGGCACGAAAAAACAAAGGAAAACAAAGAAAAAGCCCAACTCCAGAAGGAAGAAATCATTTATTAAAAAGAGAAACTCATGTGGAGAACACAGCAGATTTAAGGTCAAGATGACCAAAAAATTATCCCTCATTTCTAACAAAAAAAAGGGCTTGAAAGGGATAATTGAGGAGGAATGGTTAAAGTTTCTAGAGAAAAGAGAGGTTTGATTGGTTTTTAAAAATTTTAATCACTTTATAAAAGTTAATATATCTGGATTAGGAAACATCCAGATGGTGAGAATAAATTGGTCTTTAAATATTTTTTTTCCGAAATTTATTATTTTTAACTTTCTCCTTTAATACAGGCAACAGAAAAAATAAACGTTAATGCATAATACATAAAAGACATTACCCAAAAAACCACCCCGCATGATGGCTCCAAGACTTTATAATTTATTCAAACTAGGAATACATTGATAAAAACACATAATCAAATTCGTTAAACGCATAATGAATTGGTTCAAAGACTAACTATTTGATAGTTGAACTTACATATTTGATATTACTATTGTGACTAGAATATATATGACTTTTGTTTTGTAGCAAACTAACTATCATCGTTCTGAATCGCCACATGCAAATAAACACCAAAAGAAGACGACGAAAACCATAACATCGTATCGAGACGACACAACAATAGAGACCATAATGTATAAATTAACTCTTTAAAAGAATCTTTGTAAAAAGAGGTACTACAATGTAATATACAAATTGAATAAAAATTAAATAAAAAATAAAACTCTTGGAAAGAATAATATACGTATCCACCTTGCATATTATCTAAAAGCAGTGTCAAATCAAAGTATCGAAGCCCGGTTGCCTTATTTGTTGAATTGATCTGGATTCAATCTCTCCTGTAGGAATTATGTCTTCTTATTTAGGCTATAACCATTTGGTGTGAAAATCCGAGGGCTATCCATCTTGCTCAGAATCTAGTGTTTCATTCTTGCGCAAAGAATATTGAATTAGATCTACATTTTATTAGAGAACGCTTCAGATCTCTTACATTCCTTCTTCTGAACAGGTGGTGGACATACTAACCAAACACCTTCATGTTACTCCCTTTTCCCTCCTTCGAACCAAGCTTTCAATCCTCCCATCAATTATGAGCTTGCGGGGGATGATAGCCAAACAAACCTTTCCATTCTAACATAAATGGTAACCTCTTAACCGATCACCATATCTATTTCTCTTTAAATTATGATGAATCTAATTCTGATGGCTTCATTCAATCGTTCTCTCTTATTCAAGCTTTCACAATCTTGCCCATATCCATCTTGCTTAAAATTAGCCCCATTCTGAGCTCTTTGTTTGTTCAAACCTCAAACTTTGCCTTGGAAGGGATTTGAATCTAAGACAAAAGGATCGTTTAATTGCAATTAATTATAATATAATTAATAATAAAAGGAAAGATTAATAAATTTATTTATCATAATTATTTTATTTGTGAATTCTATTTATTTGATTACAGAAGATATAAAAATTATCATGATAACTTTTTAAATTGGTTTTTTATATCATTTATATATTTATTAATACAAATATCTTGAAATTTTGAGCAAAGCAAATCATAATTCTAATATTAAATATATTTTAAAGATAGATATATTATGATCAAATGTTACAGTATTATTTTCAAATAAAATTTCATATAACTTTATATATCTCTTATCTTTTAATAATGTGTGCATTCATTGTGTACATAACTGTTATGTATATGACTTCAAATTTGTCATAATTTAGGATAGCTGCTAGTGTGATTCACATGGAAATGTGAACACAATCCTCAGTCAACATGACAATTACATTGGTGGGTTGAAAATTGATCAAAATCTATGAAAAGTATTGGTGTTGAATTAAGAATGATATATATATATATATATATATATATATATAAATTCTTACTTTTTATATCATTTCTTAACCACATTTTTAACATTTTCATGACTTTCGATCAATCCACTTGAGTAGGAATTATGTTCACAAAAATAATAAAGAGATAGAAAGTGAGAGAATGCCTGGGTTAGGGTTCTGAGAGGAAGCTATTTTAAATTTATTTTATTAGTTAATATATATATATATATATATATATATATATATATATATATATATATATATATATATATATATTTCTAATAAAAATAATTTTAAAATATCTATTAATACTTTTTATATCATTTTTTAAACTCCTTTTCAATATTTTTACGAATTTTGATCAATTTTTAACCCATCAACATGATTGTCATGTTGAGTATGGATTTTGTTTACATTCAGCATGGATTACATTTGAAGCTATCAGAAATTATGATAAATCAAAAGCCATGTACATAAAAGTGGGGTACACGATGAATGCACATATTATGAAAAGATTAGAGATCTTAGCGATGAAATAATTTAATCCAAAAGAAAAAAAATGACAGGGAGAAGAAGAAGAATAACTAGTAGCTAGTGTGGAAGGGACCAGTTTCGCGTGTAGAGAAGTTGGTGGGGGCACTGATTTGGTCAGCTTTAATTTAGTCACCAAATAGCTTGAGCGACCACCCATTGTCTTTGAATCTCTACCCGACCAAGAAAATTACTCCAAAGCCGGGATGTTGGGGTTTAATTAAAAACTGAACGTACCAGCAATGGAAATCTGTTTAAATATATGTGGTAGTGAACCTTAAGTTGAGTACAATTCTCCAATCTCTTCTACTACTCCAACATGGATTTGCCTTCTCATTTCCTAGCAATTGGAGGCCTTTTTCTGGGGTTGGTGATTTGGTATAAATATAATCACTGAAGAGCTAAGACTCATACTCACAAGAGTAAGGGCATGTCCCCCGCCAGAGCCCTCTGGCGCCTGGCCGGTTATCGGTCACCTGCACCTATTACAAGGTAAAGTTCCAGTTTTCCGAACCCTTGCCGCCATGGCCGACAAGCTTGGCCCTGTGTTTGTCATCCAGTTTGGAATGTTCCCAACTCTTGCGGTGAGTAATCATGAGGTTGTTAAAGAATGCTTCACCACCAACGACAAGGCTTTTGCCTCACGCCCAAATTCTACAGCAGCCAAGATCCTAGGCTACAACTCTGCCATATTCGCCTTTGCCCCTTACGGACCTCTTTGGTGTGAGATGAGGAGGCGAAAGCCTTGTCGTTGGTGGTGAAGCATTCTTTAACAACTTCATGATTACTCACCACAAGAGTTGGGAACACTCCAAGCCGGACGAAAAACACAGGGCCAGGCTCGGCTATGGCGGCAAGGGTTCAGAAAACGGGGACTTTACCTTGTAATAGGTGCAAGTAACCGATAACCAGCCAGGCGCCGGAGGGCTCTGGCGGGGACATGCCCTTACTCTTGTGAGTATGAGTCTTAGCTCTCCAGTGATTATATTTATACCAAATCACCAACCCCAGAAAAAGGCCTCCAATTGCTAGGAAATGAGAAGGCAAATCCATGTTGGAGTAGTAGAAGAGATTGGAGAATTGTACTCAGCTTAAGGTTCACTACCACATATATTTAAACAGATTTCCATTACTGGTACGTTCAGTGTTTAATTAAACCCCAACATCCCGGCTGCCACCAAATTGGCGTAATTTTCTTGGTCGGGTAGAGATTCAAAGACAATGGGCCCGGCCAGGATGGCAAACAAGAAAAATGAGTAATCAGTGCCCCACCAACTTCTCTACACGCGAAATTGGTCTCTTTCCAATTACATTATAAAAGCAAAAATAGAGCCGTGGGCAAGTTTAGAATTTTTTTATTTCAAAGCAATATAATAGAAAAAATAGATATTTAAATATTTTTTAACTATAATTTCAGTAAAATTTTAAAAGTCAGTGAGAGTAAATGTCCCTACTGGGCATATTGTGGATCCGCCACTTGATTTTTTCTTCTGGATTAAATTATTTCATTGCTTTATCTGTAATCTATCCATAATACGTGCATTCATCGTGTACCTATCTTTTATGTAATTGGCTTTTGATTTATCATAATTTCTGATAGCTTCAGCCTTCAAATGTAAACAAAATCCATGCTCAACTAGACAATCATGTTGGACTTGCTAAAATTCCTGATCAAAATTCGGTGAAAAATATTGAAAAAGAGCTCAAAATGATATAAAAGTATTAATAGATATTTTAAATTCTATTTTATTATATATATATATATATATATATATATATATATATATATATATATATTTTAATAAAATAATTTTAAAATATATAGCTTTATATCATTTCTTAAAGGCATTCTCTCCTTTTCTCTCTCTTTATTATTTTTGTGGACATAATTCCTACTCAAGATGACAATCATATTAGTGGATTGAAAATTGATAAAGTCATGAAAATATTATAGCAGTCTGCAAGAAATGACATAAAAGTGTAAATTTATATATATATATATATATATATATATATATATATATATGTCATAATACATTTTATATCATTTCTAAATTCCTCAAAATCCTATGGATTTGGATCAATTTTCAACCCACCAATGTGATTGTCATGTTGATTGAGGATTAATGCTTCCACATTTCCATGTGAATCACACTTGTAGCTATCCTAAATTATGACAAATTAGAAGTCATATACATAATAAGAAACACTATACTAATTATCTAATTAATGGCCATACTCTATCAAACCCGCTATACTATCAGTACGCTACCACCATCGGAATTCGACTATTATTGAAAAGGTGGCTTACTATTGAAATGGTGGCTATACTAATGGAATGGTGGCTATACTATTGGAATAGTGGCTATAATCTTCCTATATAAACTCATCTCTTCCTTATTTGTAATCATCCCACACATCA
The DNA here is from genome assembly GCA_016808115.1 of Tetrastigma voinierianum. Taxonomy (NCBI): domain Eukaryota; kingdom Viridiplantae; phylum Streptophyta; class Magnoliopsida; order Vitales; family Vitaceae; genus Tetrastigma; species Tetrastigma voinierianum. Next base: position 71,011 of record JAEQBH010007130.1, on the reverse strand, counting down.
CACACATCCCACACATCTTTAAAATGGAAGAGAGAGAGGGAGTAAGGTGAAGAAAGAGAGGCGAAGTGAGAGAGAAAATTGAGAGCAATTTTTCGAGTGTTGTAAACATCATATTTTTTCGGCTTTAATAAAAGATCCGCAGCAGCCTCGCTGAAAGTATGCAGTTTCTCATACGAACCACGTGAAATATCACAAGGCCGCTGACGTATTTATTCATACTCCTCTCATAACTGGAAGATAGGAATCAGGTTATTTTCCCAACAACTCGTATCGTGAGCCCCTGTTATAAGGATTAGATATTCTTAGTATGCTCTATGGTTGCAAAGATTGACTCCATCTTCCTACATCGTAAAGACATCATTTCTAAACCTTATTTTTTTCTAATTTTCAAGCGAGGTTACTATTCACATAAATAGTGAATTCTCAGGGAGTAGTGAAATTTTTATTTCACGGTTCCTGGCTTTGTCGACAGAGGTAAATAATGAGATGGTGATTCTCTTGAATATCGAAATCCATTCTGAGGTTCCAGATTTGAGAGGGAGCAATGGTCGCAGATGAAGGGCTACGCCATGACACCACAGACCGAGACAACAAGCTGGAACGTGGTACTGGCATTTCGAGTTCACAAGGATGCCTTGATCGACGAATGCCACCCACATTCATGGATCTCATGCATAAGTTTGATGAGGAGAAGGAGGATCATTCGCATCGTTCCCCCGGCACGCGAGTGAGCTGGAGCGAAAAAACACAAAATCAAACAAAGCGTACCCGGGCCAAACTTATGTCGATCTCATTCTACTACGAGGACTCCTCCAATACGCACCTATGACGAGGTTCAGGACCCTATGAGGTCGTTTACATGGGATGACTGAGTGTGAGCAACCATTCCGTGAATTGAAGAGGAATGGCTTGATCGATGAAGCTTTGGTATGATAGATCCGGACAATGGATTTCAAAGAGGAGTCATCTTGCACAGGTGCGAGGCTGCATCACGAGCGCGAGAAGTTCAGATCGGCCCTGCATTCGAAAACGGCAGGAGAAGAGGACTTCGTGAGAACAAGACCATCAGAGCCGGCCGGCTTCCGATGAGCCCGAGGCGTATGAACCGGGCCAACACAACGCATGAAAGGACATGCCTTCACGAGGGGCGTATGGATTGTGTTTAGACATGTTGCCCATATGTCGTTGAGGCACGACGGGGCATGTTATTCGAACATACGGATGGGATGCCTTGAGAGGCATGGGGAACTCGGACAGAGGAGTTCCTACCTTCGGCTAGAGAGGGGCCGCAAGGATGAGAGATGTCGGCGAGAGGGGGGCCTTAGTGCTTGTGCGCAGACATGCACTAAGTAAGTGGTGTCGAGTGATTGAGATCGGCCGAGGTATCGCGCCTTGTAATGAGTCTCGCCGATAAGGAGGAGTAAATAAGACGGCACGTAGCCTTAGCGTGAGCTTGGGCCGCTTGAACAATATTAGAGACACCCCGTGGAGGCAAGAGGTGAGCGTAATGCACGAGCGCGACGTGTGCCTCGTGCCTACGCGAATGAGCATGCTGGGGAGGGGCCATCGGTGATACGAACCTTCAAGCAGCATAGAACAAAGCCGACAGATGGTGTCTGCCAAGGCTCGCGGCCTGGGGAGTCAAGTAGCAGACCTAAGAGGCATTTGTTATAGAGCAGAGCGCGAGTCAATAACGAGCGCAGGGAGAGGCACGCGAGATGTGCCAAACAAGAGTAGTGTCGAGAAGATACTCTATAGGGTTAAGCGGGTCGGTGCCTTGCGAGATCTAGGCATTCGACATGTGATGGAGCGACTATAAGAAAATTCCACAATCCCATGAGAAAGGATTGATCGTGGAGAAGGTCAGGTCTAGCACAGTTAGACGCGACACGCTGGTCGAAAAGTAGGCGTGTGACAGCTTGGTGAGTCGAGATGAGATCCTAAGGAGTTCCATCGTTTCCTGATTTGATAAAGCACTAGTGGCATGAAGATGTATAACGCATTCACGCCGTCAAGATCACGAGTGGAAATGAAGAGGCACGCTGGGGACTCGTAACGGATGTCTCACGATCAACAAGTCAAGGCCAAACACTGGGAGGGCACAAGCACCTGTGCCGAGCAGAGTGGAGCGGGAGCATCGCCACGATGGACTTTGTGACCCACTCTGCCACGGACATCGTAGGGCATGACGCGGTGGGTTATCAGGACTCGACCACCAAGTCAAGATACTTTGGTAGTACGAATGACCTTCACATTTGAGGAGTCTGGCAGTTGTATATATGCGAAATTATCCAGCTTATATGGAGGTCGGGCCTATCATATCGGGATCGGATCCCCGGCGCACTACTTCGCTTTGGAGGAGTTTCCGTGAGGGTCATGGGGACACAAGATGAGGACGAGCATAGTGTTTCATTCAGAGATGGACTGAGACAAATAAGAGGATCATCCAGGCTTCGAGGACATGCTATGAGCATGCGTCTTGGACTTCAAGGGTGGCCGGGATGAGCACTTGCCCTTGACAGAGTTCGCCTACAACAACAGTTATCAGGCGAGTATACAGATGACGCCCTATGAGGATTTGTATGGGAGGCCATGTAGATCTCCGGTTTTTTGGATGGAGGTGGGAGAGAGACCCTCCACGGGACCGGATTTGATCAGGGACACCTCAGAGAAGGTGGACTGGATACGGAAGCGTCTTCTCACTGCTTAGAGCCGGCAAAAGAGTTACGCTGACATACGACGACGACCTTTAGAGTTTGAGGTGGGTGATCATGTCTTCTTGAAGGTGATGCCTAAGAGAGGAGTGATTAGGTTCAGCAAGCGGGATAAGTTGTCGCTAAGGTATATTGGGCCTTTCGAGATACTCGAGAGGGTGGGCACGGTTGCATATCGGTTGGCGCTACCATCGAGTTTTTCGAGTGAGCACGCGGTATTCCATGTCTCCATGTCTAAGTACACCCCATCCGACCTCGTGGGCGGATCGGGAGAGCTTATGGTCGGCGTGGATGAGACTCGGCGAGGGACCGCGACGTGATCATGGACAAATACCGGGAACAGTTTTACGCTAAAACTCGTGATATCGGGTGAAGGTGTTGTGACAACACCAAGTAGTGGAGGAGGTTACATGGGAGCGCGATGACACCATTCATGCCAACTACCCCTTCTTGTTTAAAGAAGAAGACCAGATATTGCCCAAGCAGTGGGAGCTGTTAGCAGGTACATGAATAATCCAGGCAAGTTACAATGGGAAGCGGTCAAATGGATCCTCAAATATCTGCGGGGTACTACGAGCAAAGCACTTTGTTTCAGAGGTGGAGATACAATACTAACAGGCTATGTAGATGCTGATTTAGCAGGAAATGTTGACATCAGAAGGAGCACTACATGGTATGTCTATACTCTGTGATAGACCGTGTTGAGTTAGTATTCCTCAATCAGAAGATAGTCAGCCTTCCACAACCTGCTAATATGTCGCTTATTACGTGCCAAGAAAGACTATGACTATTTGATAAACTCGGGTCAGGTTCAACTTCTGGGTTTGAAATAGTATCAGATCTGGGAGGACCTCGCCGCATTGATCAAGGTGTGAAGACATATTGAAATCAGTCTTCAAGTGGGAGATTGTTGGAATTATGGCTCACTATTGGAATAGTGGCTATACTATTGGAATGATGGCTATACTATTGAAAAGGTGGCTCATTATTGGAATGGTGACTATACTATTGAAAATGTGGCTCACTATTGGAATGGTGGCTATACTATTGGAATGGTGGCTATACTATTGGAATAGTGGCTATAATATTCCTATATAAACTCATCTCTTCCTCCTTTGTAATCATCCCACACATCACACACATCCCACACATCTTTAAAATGGAAGAGAGAGAGGGAGTAGGGTGAAGGAAGAGAGGCGAAGTGAGAGAGAAAATTGAGAGCAATTTTCTTGGAGTGTTGTAAACACTATATTTTTTCTCATTTTAGTGAAAGATCTGCAGTAGCCCGTGGAGTAGGCAAGTTTGTGCCGAACCACGTAAATATTGTGTGTCGCTTGATTTATTTATTCGTAATTTCATAACCGAAGATAATTGTGTAAATTTCCCAACAAACAGTTATGTACACAATGAATGTGGACATTATGAAAAGATAAGAGATAAAAATGGATGGAATTTGATCCAAAAGAAAATTAACGAGAGAGAGAAAACAGCATACACTTCCAAAATTGAACACTTCAACAAAATTGCATTCATTTGATAATCAAATACTTTACAACAATATTATACACCCCTTTTACAAGTGTATTATACTTCCAAATACAATAACATCGTTGGCAATAAAACCTTCCAACCAAAACCAAACCAAAAACTGAATTAGCAAGAACGATTGACAACAAACCATTAGACCTGATATTGCACCCTACAATAAAATTCCAAATACAATCAGAAACATGCCGCACTTTCCAAATTCACTACAATTGATGGGCTTTCACAACGCCATCAACAAACGAAAATTAAAAATAAAACAAGGCAATACACTTCAAGGAGCCTTCAGTTTCTTCAACCAGCAACAATTCAAATTGTTCTAAACACACAATAATCTTTTAGCCTTCAATTTCTTCAACTAGAAAGTACAATTGTATAAGCCAAGACCTCGAAACGACATTCCCTCAAAACGTAATGATGATGACGATGATAAAGTAGTAGCAATGAAGAGGCATTTTTTTAGAGAGATGGCAAACAAACTTGCACCAATGTAGATTGGCACACCAATTAGTCAGTAATCGGATCAACCTAGTATTTTTCTCCCAAACCAACCTGGGCTGCTACAACATAACTCAGGGTATAGTGACGACAGGGAGTAGTAGCGGCACGTAAGGCAACATTTGCCTGGGATACAAAGAGGACAAGGCAGAGTCATATATCATAATCATCAACAGGGAAAAGATGACGATAAGATAAATGAATAAAACAAAATCTGCAAGGCCCTAAATTCTAAATTAGGGATTTATAATGCAAATAGAAGCCCCAAATCAATTTGAGGGCAGCGTAATCAACATTTGGGAATTGTTCTCTCACTTACCCTCCACGTCAACAACTAATGGACTAACTAACATCTATTAGCTTATATGGATAGATGGATGCGAATTAAAACGTTGGGATTGATTTGGCTAAAAAAAAGAGTAAAGGGAGACCCATTGTTTGAATCACAAATTAATTTAGCATTGAGATAAGCTACAGATTAGAAGCTTGTAGCTTTAAAAAGATGACTTGGGATTACCTTGAAAAATTGACTCGACATTATATTGGTAGACCCAGGCATCTCCAAGATAAGAAATCGATTCCATTGCTTTTATGTTTGATTGGACTGACAAAGAAAAGATTTCAGTATGGAAAATAGAAACAAAACAAAAGTAAGGAAATAGTGGAGTATGATGCCAAAATAGGTTAGGTTATATTTAAAAAAAAAATTCGCAAGTATATTTTTTTTCAAAATAATCACCAAACTATTCTCACATATATTTTGAAAACCGCATTCACCAAATGTGATTTTAAAATTAACCATAAAACCGTATTCACCAATTATAATTTTAAAGTTAATTTTTTACATCGCATTCATTAACAGTGATTTTAAGGTTAATTTTTAATATCGCAATTGTTGAATACAATTTTAAGGTTAATGTTTAAAACCGTATTTAGTGAATGCGGTTTTTAAAATATTTAAAAGATTACTTTGATGATTATTTAGAAAAGATGTGTATTTGTGTAATTTTTTTAAAATATAACCTATTTTGACATCAAACTCAAAATAGTAAAAGAAGGATTGGGTTGTCACCAGAAACGAAAAGTAAAAGTTGTGTTACATAAAGTCTGGCAAATAGAGACAAAACAAATGTAAAGAAAATAGTAAAAGAAGAAGATGGGTTTGTTGGAATTTTATGATGAGAGAAATAAAATAGAAGTGAAAAACAATGAAACTCTCATTTGATTTCAAACATTTAAAATGCCTATAAATAGGCTTACAATAGATAAATCAAAATTAAAATAAACAAACTAACTTTGACCCACTAATTTATCCCATTCACAACTAATTCTCCACATTTATCACATAGATAAAACTCTCAAACAACCGTGGACTCACTCTCACAATTAAATAAAAATAAAAACTTTCCTAACTAATAGGAACTATTAAGAGACAAATTTTGAATCAATCTTCAACTTTGAACCAGTCTTCAACACTCTCCCTTGATTCAAAGTTGCATAATTTTTTATTTTTTTAATTTTCATGGAGCACTTCTCTCCATATTTTCAAATTTGTGAAGCACTTCTCTTCACCTCATGATGCACGTCTCATCATCTTGTTGATGCACTATCTCATCAACCTTCAATTGGTATTAGAGTACTTCTCTCTAAAACTTTCTTGTGCACTTCACCAATTAATTAAAAAAGAGAGTTTCTTCAACCTCTTCTAACATATTTGTTGTTCCATTTTTTGCTTACAACATTTTTAGGATGCCCAAATCTGTCAGATTTGAATCATTGAGGCTTTCCCTTGTGCGAACAATCTTCTGTCCACTCTGCAAGATCACACCATGAGTCTTTTCCTTTCCTTTCCCCTTGACTCCCTTTGGCCAAATTATGCTACATCAACTAATTGCTCATTTGCTTCCCGCCTCATAAATTTTATTCGTCCACAAATGAAGTGCATTTTGATTAATTTCTAAAACTAATTTTTGATAGATCCTTAGAGTCTTCTAAGAGAAGAAATTTTAGATTCATACCTTCAGTAAGCTTACAAGAAGCTTTTCCCACAATTCCTTCGAGTAGGAAAATCTTCTACCAAGTAATTTGATCTCGTTGACAATGGTCAGTGAGCTCATCGCCATACTCTTTCACACTTTCGCATTCTTTCATTTTCTAAATCTCAAAGTCCTTTTGAGATTTAAAATTTGTATTAACTTTGTTTGATTATTACCCTCTCAAAATCTTCTCGAGTTTATCCAGCTTCTTACGATTCATAAGTCATTATGCTTGTGAAAACCGTATCTCACTCGCATGTATATAAGTGGAGGTCTTTGGTTTCTTTGCCACCTTCTTCATGCTTTTTAGCTGTGTTATGTTGATTTGGTGGAAGAGCAACAGGATCAGCATCATTCTCACAACTCTACAAACTCAGCCTTTAGATATGTCTTCATTTTGATAGCCCATATGTGATAATTTTCACGTAAGAGCAGGGAGTAGGGAGCGTAAAATTATTCATCACATCAAAATCACTCACACCTTTCAAGAACTATGACTCGATAATTATGTTGGAATTTTATGATGAGGAGAAATAAATAGAAGTGAAAAACAACGTGCAACTCTCATTTGATTTCAACATTTTAAAAATGCCTATAAATAGGGCTTACAATAGATAAATCAAAATTAAAACAAACAAACTAACTTTGGACCCACCAATTCTATCCCATTCACAACTAATTCTCCTACATTTATCACATAGATAAAAACTCTAAACAAATCAGACTCACTCTCACAATTAAATAAAAATAAAACTTTCCTAACTAATAGAAATCCATAAGAGATTAAAATTTTGAATCACTTCAACTTTGAATCGCTTTCAAATGTGGTTGTCACCTAAAAGAAAAATGTTTTTACATCAAATAAATCCAATCAATAGGATCACACAATATAATTAGAACGCTTAGGTTTTAATTCTCATTACATAAACTTAGGTTTTATCTAAGGGTACTCGCTTGTTAAAGTCTTGGGGTTTAACTCAATGTTTCTTAATTCGAGTCCCATCAGGGTCATTGAAGATTTTACTCAACCGTTAACTTTAGGACCCCACGAAATTAGTTGAGGTGCACGCTCGGATATCCATGGTTATCACAAAAAAACAAAAACATAATTAGAGAAATGCTAATACTAACTCCACAACGTTATTCTCAATTTGGAACCCTAAAGTAAAAGGAAAAGAAAAACAATACTAAGAAAAATGATTTCTCATATTTGGTTTTATCATAGAAAATATAAAATAAAATAAAATATAAACAAGACTTCTCAAAATTTTATATATTTCTAAATTTATTCTTTTACATATTTGTTGGTCAATTACACACAGTAAACAGAGATTATATAAATTACATAAATATAACACACCATGTAAGATAGCAAATTCTAAATTACAAATCAATAAATAAAATGAAATTAAGATTAATAAACAACCTCGTCTAATAAACCGACATGACACAAGATATTCAAGGCCCTGAAACACGCTTTAAAACGACCCGTCCAGACATCGGTGTGTCGCCAGGTCACTGGAGTGTTCGCTTCCCAGATACAACGACTAACCGGTGATCAAAATTCTATATCAACGAACTCAAGAAAGCCTTCTTCACTCTATCACCCAAGTAACACAACGTGTGTTTTCAAAAGCCACCCCTGTGAGCCAATAAATAAGCCTCGTATTAATCGAGAATACAAAACCGTTTCCAAAACATAATTTAAAACATATTTATTACAATTTATTCACACTAAAAACGTTACTAATTTCACAAAAAAACGTTACTAATTTAAAACATATTTATTACAATTTATTCACACAAAAAAAAAACGTTACTAAACGTTTAAAACCCAACAACTTCAATACGAATGAATCGTTTAAAACAAGACTCAACCCTGATAGAGTTCTCAAGTAAATGAGCCCGTGACAGATAGGTAGGTTTTATCCTTTGAACCTCCCTATGAGAATATATTTACTTTACCGACTAAAGGTAGACACTTATGTCCTTGAACCTCTCTCGGTCGCTTATGTAAAAGATGATATATCTCACACAGACTCTTTCCCTGCATTCTTCGCTCACCGTTATGTCCATGGCCGTGGACATCTTCCTCGTTCAAGAGTTTCTCAAAGAATTGTGCCCTATACAATTCTCCTTGAAGGCCCTCTTCTCCTCATAGGTGATTTTTTAACTATGAGTACTCTCAATACTCCTTTCGGATTTCCCGACACATTAGAATCATTAAAAGCATAGCTTAACCTCATCTCCAATATATATCACTGTTTCATCATAGGAATGGACAGGAGGTTAAAACCCCCACAGTGATCCAAACCAGTCTTTACGATTTAGTTGTCCCTTTGAACCTAGATATTGGGATCTCCAGTCAATTAGGTAGGGTTTCCATCGTATTGACTCTTCATTTTTATGGGCTTTAGTCCCATTCCCCTCGATGACTTCTCAACTAATTCTCTATTTAACCCTTTGGTTAGCGGATCCTCAAGAATATTATCCTTTGATTTTTACATAGTCATCGTAGATAACCTGGGGCTGAGATTAGTTGCCTAATGGTGTTGTGTCTCCGACGAATGTGTCTAGACTTACCATTATACATCACATTTTGCGCTCTGCCTATTGCTGACTGACTATCACAATGGATAGATATACCACAGTTTTGGCCACTCAGAATATCTCCAAGAAATCAAGGTAATCATTCACCTCTTCACCACATTTATCCAAAGCAATGAATTCTGATTCCATAGTGACTGGCTATAACACTTCTGTTTCAGGACTTCCATGAAATTGCCGCACCGCTAGTGTGAACACAGTATCCACTCAGTCGACTTCGAGTTCTTCACATCGATATCTAGTCAGACTCATCAGATCCTTCCAATACAAATGATATCTTGTGTAGTATCCATAATCACGAAAGTATACCGTAAGTATCTTAATACTCTTACAATTCCTTTCCTAATGATCACCATTTGGATTACTCGTATCTACTCGCTTACTAACCGCGTAAGCTATATCCGGTTCAGACAACTCATCAAGTACATTAGGCTCCCAATCTAGAATACCCAACCGAGATACACTTTCTCCTATTTTGACATATGAAGATTTACATCTATAGGTGTCCTAGCCACACCAGAATCATCGTTACTGAACTTATCCAGTATTTTATCCACATAATGTGATTGACTAAGAACTAGTCCATCAGAGGTTCTCAAGATTTTTACCCCTAAAATCACATCAGCAAGTCCCATATCTTTCATGTCAAACCTTGCCATTGTTTTGGTGCTTGTTTAAGGCCATATAGGGACTTTACTAACTTGCAAACTTTCTTTTCTTGTCCTGGAGCTACAAAACCCTCAGGTTGCTCCATGTAGATCTCCTCATCTAGATCTCCATTAAGAACAAATTTCACATCCATTTGATTTATTTCAAGATTTCGTAATGCAAGAATAGCAAGTACCATTCGTGATGGAAGTTATTCTTGTTACCTGAGAATAAGTATCAGCAATCAAGACTTCCTTTGTTTAACTTTACCACAAGTCTTGCCTCTCAGGTCATCAATTGTTCCATCAGCTTTCATTTTCCTTGAAAATCCACTTATACCCTAGTGGCTACAACCCGAGGAAGGTCCACTAGTTCCCACGCATAGTTCGCAAAGCATGAATCAATTTCACTTTGATAGCTTATTTCACGAAGAGCCTTCCAAAGAGTTCACCGCTTTATAGCTCGAGGTTCACTCTCCAAAGATATGTCGAAAACTGACTCAAATGATTTTTCAGTTCTTATTCTTTTGTCGAGGTTCATCTTCAACCTCTTCTTCTTGTTCTTGTTCCTTGATCTCGACTATCTTCATTCATAGTCTCAAATGTTCGCTTTAGACGAACTTTGGTCCCTCTTCGAACTTACATGGAAAAAACGGTTCAAAACTACGCATTCTGATTCCATAATCGTATTCTTGTGTATATCGTGGATTTCAGACTTATATACAAGAAATCGAAGCACTACTATTTTGTGTATAGCCAATGAAGATGCAAATCAACGGCCCTGACCTATTTTCACCTTTTAGGTGTTGGAACAAATTAATTTTGGCAAGACACCCCATTACTGTGAGGTATTTATAGGAAGGTTAGTCTTCCTTCCACACCATATGGTGTCTTTGTTCATCCTTCCTAGGTACCTATTTAAAAGGTACTCCGACAAAATAGCTTTCTCTCTCCCCCTTACGTTCGAGGTAACCTGAACTTATTAGCATTGCATTCATCATTTCTTTTAATGTACGTATTTTTACGCCAAACACACCATTTGACCGAGGTGAATATGGTGGAGTGACTTCATGTTCAATCCCATGTCATTCACAAGAATCACCAATCTGTTACATACCACCACCACGATCACTTCTAATCACTTTAATTTTCTTATTGTTGATTTTCAACTTCACCAGAGAAAACAAATTTTTCTTAAAGCTTCATCCTGCTCTTAAGCAAATAAACATAGCAATACTTCGTGCTATCACAACAAAAGTAATAAAATATCACACACCCCTTGTCTGTAAAATTTAAGATGATCACATATGTCACTGTGGATCATATCCAAGGGTTCAAAGGTTTCTTTCAATCGATTGAAAAGATGACCTTGTCACTTTTGGTTTCAACACAAGTCTCACACTTGTTGTTGTTATCAATTTGAAATGTGGGAATAAGGACTTGCTAATTAATCTAGAGAACCATAATTAACATGTCCAAGTCTATCATGCATAAATCAGAAGACTCCAACAACACGCCAGAAGAAGTACTTGCTTTATTCATTGTTTTGGGCTTTACAGTCATAACATTAAGTTTAAACAACCCATTACAAACATATCCCTTTCCCACAAACATCCCTGACTTAGACAAGATAACCTTTGTCAGACTCGAACACCATCCTAAATCCGTGTTTGTTCAACAGTGAACCAGAAACCAAATTCTACTTCTGGATCTCAGACATACAAAGACATTGTTCAAACAAGCCGTGACTTTCCGAAGTCATCTCTGCGATCACTTTTCCATCCATGTCGACGTAGCAGACTCCCCATGAACAACTTCTCCCGCTATCAACTCGGGTCGGAGGAAGAACATATTCCCGTCCGAATTGCATGGCTTGCACGTGATCGATCCACCACCCTTTGGGTTTGACTCAACTCCAGTTCCACTTCAGAGATTACTACCGAGAGGTTCATGTCATCAAACCTCTTGTGTGATTTTTTCCTCAATTACATTTGTCTCTTGTTCTTATTTTTCCTAATAGCCTACATCCGCTGCGGATCCATCTTTGTCACAATTGAAGCACTTCCTGGAATTTCGCTTCTTGATATTCCTCCTTTGGTCCCGCATTGACCTTGGTTGTTCTCTTTGAACTTGGAGCTCGACCATGCTCCACTACATTGGCCTTTACTTTACATCGAAATGAACCCTCTTCTCGTAACGCCCATCATGGTTCCCTCTCTCCCTCTCTCTTCAATTCGAAGTCCGACAACCACCCTTCGATCGCCCATTCTCTTTCGCTATGCTTGAGGTAGTTCTTGAAGTCCTTCCACCCAGGAGGCAGCTTCTCAATAGCAGCAACTTGAAAGGCTTCACTCAAGATCATCCCTTCAGAATGAATCTCATGAAGAATTAACTGAAATTCTTGTACTTGACTGACCACAAGCCTTGAGTCCACCATTTTGTAATCTAGGAATTGGCCCACGACAAATTTCTTCGCACCAAAGATCCCCGGGCCTTATATTTCTTGTTCAGTGACTCCCACAGTTCCTTAGCTGTCTTCTTCACACAGTAAACATTGTACAAAGCATCAGCTAGACTGTTCATGACATAATTCCGACACAGATATTCGGAACTCTTCCACACATCAAACGCCCTGAGAGAACCTCTATCCTCTTCATTCACTTGAGGTGGATCCTTAGTTAAAAACCTCGCAAGGTTCAAGCAGGGTCGATAAAACAAAGATTCGTTGTCACCTTTGAAATTCAAACCATTGAATTTCTCCCGCTTTCGCCGTGGTTCAACTGAATCACACAACCGGGCGCTGGCAATTTGTGCCGCAGAGCTGAAGATCTCCACATTGGCCATTTTCCCTGCTCAAAACAAGAAACCACACTCTATTGCTTCAAAAAAAAATGCAACAAATAATATTCTCAAAGAAAGAGACCATGTAATCCGGCTGCGGCACCCCGCTCCTCAGCCCACACACATATACCTAGCCTGTACCCCACACGCAGCCTACCTTTACAAGCCTACACGTGGATCAAATCATAGCCTAAACTCCCACGGCCCAACCAAGAAGCCTGCACTGGGCGCTCCCAAATTTCTTTGCAAGCCCACATGCGTGCGACCGTATCCAACGACTAGCCTCAACTCACCTTCAACTCCAATGGGTCCAAATGACCCATTTTTCGATTTAGCCCGCTGACCTGGCCGATCGAAAAATCACCCGCCACCGAACTCGGCCAGATTCTATGCCTATCTCTTCATTCCATAATGATTCATTGTTTCAAAATTAATTTGATTCTTAATCAAATGTCCAAAAACACAAAACCAAGCCTCAAAACAATTTAAAACCAAGTTTCCGTGGAAAAAATTTAATCCAGATATTCTGTCCTCGCAACAAAGATTAGATAAACATGTATATATATAAATTAACAAAATAAACCAAGGAAAATCTCCTTTCATCTTCTCAACCTCGTTTCACGCTCAAAATGCACTGCTTTTAAGATTGTTGGTCAATTACACAAGAAACAGATTATATAAATTACATAAATATAACACGCACCATGTAAGATAGCAAATTTAAATTACAAATCAATAAATAAAATGAAATTAAGATTAATAAAACAACCCGTTTAACAAACCGAATATGAATACGCGATGATTCAAGGCCTCGTGGAAACACGCTCCTTAAACGACTCGCTTCCACACACGGTGCTTGTGTCAATTGGAGTGTTCGTTTCCCAGATACTAACGACTAACCGAATTTCGAAATTGCACCCCAAAATTCTATATCAACGAATCCCAAGAAGCCTTCAATCTATCACCCAAGTAAATACAACGCGCTTTCAAGTTCACCCCTATAGCCAATAAATAAGCTCTCAGACAATCGAGAATACAAACTGCTTCCAAAACATAATTTAAAACATATTTATTACAATTTATTCACACTAAAAAATCTGCTACTAATTTCAATAAAAACGTTACTAATTTAAACATTTATTACAATTTATTCACATTAATAAAAATTGCTACTAAACGTTTAAAACCCAACAATATTTTTAAATTTCACAGAGATCTTAACATATAAAATGAACATGAATAAACATATAGCATTAATTAATTAAGTTTAATTTCTATTTTTATTTCTTCTTCCAATTTTTCTATATTTTTTTTCCTTGGTACTTTCCTGAACAGAGCCTTAGGGAATTGGCTGCCACCCTTCATTTTCCCTTCTTGAATGCTTGTTTAAGAGGAAAAAAAGTGAAATACAGAACCAAAAATTAATAATAATGAAGCTCAAAACACTTGCCAGGAAACAAGTTTTTTAAATACAACACTAACACTATACAACATAATATATTCATCTTCGGTTATATTCAAGAAGCGCAATCTGATTCTATGAACCTAAAATGCATGGCTTTGATCTTTTTCTAAGATAGGAATGCAAAATTTTAAATAATGGCAACAATATGTTTACAAATTACTACTACCCCTTGAAGGAATTAATATTCATGGTTGGTCGCCACCCCCATTGTGCAGTGTTCTTCTTGCACCATCCCTATCAGCCTTTGAAGCTGACTCATCAATGGCAGCTTCGCAAATGGAATCATCAAAATCTAAGTCATCATCTATGCACTGGTTGTAATAGTCTTCTGTCCCTCTGATATTGTTAACCTCACCACCTTTGTTGTGCCTTTTCACAGCCCTTCCTCTGGACCGATCCTGCTCGTGGCAAAGTCATCATCCTCAGTTTGCATTTGTATCCAAACCTTAGCAGATTTTCTTCTCCTCTTGATGGTATCAGTACTGTCATCCGTAAATGTAAAATTTCTACTCACAATCAAGACATGAAAACACCAAAAAGAAACAATCTAAAAGAACAATGTGTGAAGAGAATGTATCAAGCTAGTCGGATCATCAGTTCCATATAAAATCAAAATGTTCAATGAGGAAACTACACTGTGCCACTTCAAAATGATACCTGCAATATCAGAATGGCAAACAGAACTACAGAAGTTCTCAAAGTGGGATCAATTTAATTACAATATTCTTCATGCAAGTCTTCATTAGAACTTTGGACATTATTTATCTACAAATAAACAATTGACTCTAGTTTATACAAACAATGAGAACCAATGCCCGTGGTCACTTCTAGAAGCATAAGAAAAAAACAACATTGAAAACACCCCCCATGAAAACCAATGCCCATTGTTTCCATCACGGGTAATAGACTAATAATATACAAGAAAAAAACTACATAATTCATCTACATACTCTAATTTGTATGAATTAGGACATTTTCACATACTCTCACAGCAACCAAGACTTAACAAACACCCCAATGAGAAAATAACAAAATGACATCCAAATTAGGAAAGAAACCAGTGGCAACAATGGAATAAGAATGTTACCGGGACTCTCGGTGAGTACAATCTGCCAAATGAAAACAGAAATATGAATGCTGGCTGTATTGAATTATGAATTTTCTTAACTCAAGACTTGACTATGCTTGTTGGGATGAGAAAATATATATATCTTAAATGAAAAAGTTATTTTTGGAAGAAAATTATTTTGACCATATAGCAAGTACCTGATTAATAATTGACGTATCACCTGTTGGATTATTTAAATTTATTTATGGGTTCATATGTGATTATTATGTGTTGTAAACCCTAAAAGATAAAACCTAATTTAAATGATTTTCTTAAGTTTTTTTTTTAGGCTTTTATGTATCAAGTTTGCAACGTGTTTCCTCATATATGTGTAGAGACATTTAGTTTTCTGTTTTGTTGATGGGCCAAAACAGAAAACCCTAATAGAGAAGTGACGCTTTGTGAACCGTCACTTCCCTAGCATAAGAGGGGTCTTGGTCCCCAAATTAAACGTAGGTTCATTTTCTGATATTTTCCATTAATTCAAAAAGAAAACAGAGAAGACTTGGAAGAACTCTCTGGAACTACGTTGCAATTTGGAAAACCTAAACTGATCTCAATCTACATCATTCAGTACATATGGATTCAGGTACACTTTCTTTAATTGTTTATAGTTCTTAATGATAAAACATGAACGATCTCAGGTTTCAGGGTGATGGTTTTCACCATAAGGATTAGGTTTAGTTTTAACATCACCACCTTCAGTAGAACAGAACTAAGACTATCTCCAGTTGTCAAATGTGAGATATAAACTAATAACCCATCTGGAAGAACAGCAATCGACAATCAAAACAGAGAGAGAGAGACTGGCAGTCCCTGTTTTGTCAAAAATTCCTGGTCACAGTTGACACCAAAGGAGAAAATTTTCATCAAAAAATGGGGAAAGAAAAAAGCTCACATTCTAAACCACAAAGACTTTATAATTAAACTTGTCTTTTGAAACCTTTGATTTGGTGCAGAATAAAACACATCTCCGCAGCCTTTCATCGTGGGAACTCCTAGTGAATGCCGTCTGCCAAATCCAAAACAGAGCCACCCCTGTAAAATTTGACAGATTCTGTTTCAAATATAGCATGGAAAGGCATGATAGTGGCACACACACTGGCCAATTTTGGCAGATCCCATCAAGGAAAGTGAAAGTGAAAGGTATCTAAAAAAGACACAAAAGGAGACAAATATTTAGGTACCAACACATTTCATAAGATCAAAAAGAGTGGATTAAGTAACTGAGTCAATATATAGTTAGAGAATTCAACTGTTACCACATAAAAAAAATAAAAAATAAATAAAACATGGCTAAATTGATTAGAAATTTGCAAATGTACATCTATGCACAAGCTTCAACCTCTCTTTCTAAGGTATTTGCTTCATTATCACAACTGATCCGAAAAGAACACGTAAAAATTCACTACTGAGTTCATTTATCATTGGCATCAGTGCTTCACTGGGTTTGTTTTTGGGTAAGCAGTTTCCAACATAAGTCCTAGACCTAAAAAAGATTTGCACAACAATGCAAACTTCCAAGGGTCTATTCTCTCTTGTGCTCCTTCATATATTTGTTCCTAATCTCTAGTTTGAAAATAAGTCTTAAATACAACAAACAAGATCTGAAGGGGTTCTTGGATCAAATGCTAGTCAGATTCCAAAAGAGAATATGACAGTCATCAAAACTATGTATCTTGTTCGTGTGTATGCTTAAAGCAATAGCCACCCGAAGTCTATCTCCTTCGTTCGTCTTACTATTTTTGTTTCAGACTGCTACCCTTGGAATAAATCTTAAATCAAAGAAACAGAGCATGTCCTGCACCAATCTCATGGGGTTGGTGTCCTTTTTGTTACATACCTGAAACACAATGCCCCGTAGGAACTGATAATCAGAAGTGGTTCCCAATAATGCTAATCAAGAAACTAAATTTGCAAAGCTGCTCAATGTACCTGGATTGCAACATGGTTGTGTGAAAGCTTCAGTATAGGGACCATTATCAGAATCTCAAAAGATTGAATATTGCATGAAACATGGACTCAAATAATATACCATTATAAAATTAGTAAAAACAAATACAAAAATCACCAAAGTGGGACATAAATTTTCAAGTATATTTCAATTAGTTACAATTAATCTTAACTCATATCAAAGCAATTTTGGAGAAAGGAAACATAAAACTCCACTAAATTGGTGTGCAATCCTCATCAACAGAGAGCCAGATCAGCCATGAAGAGTTTGTGATATTCAATGAGATTCAGTGACCTGAAATTCTTGCAATTGGAGATCTTATTGATTTCCTATATGCCTCTTCAAGAGAAATAGACAGATAAATTCACATTCGATTTTAGTCTTAAATTGTACAAAATGTTTCCAACCTGTGTTAATTATCTTCCCTTGCTCCTCTTCGTATCCTTGTTAAAGCAAACATAAGGAAAAACACTTAGATCAAACAATCAGAGCATGGTCTGCACCCTAGTCTCCAAGAATATACACAAGATCATGACACACTGTGATAAAATACATTACAAAGTCAAATCCCCAATTTTGTTGCACGGGAAAAAGATCAACAAGCACAAATCTATGGTAGGTTCTCAAAAGGATTAAACAAATTAAAATGTTTCACAAATGTTTAAGAGTTGTCCTTGCATTTTGAAAGGTAAATTGAAGAAGCCTTGGAAATATAATTCTTGGATGGTTAAAATGTGAATTACCAAAGATCAATCTTCCTTAAGCCCTGAGTATCTTCATTGCAAAATTCTTCAATCAAACAAACAGAGTCTACTGCGTTTAGCGAATCTCCTCAAAAATTCTTCAAAACAGTTGAGTTGATTATAAAACTCTGAAAGCTAAAAGAGAAAGAATTAAGTAAATATGATATCAAATATATGTTTTGCAAATACTGGACCAAAAAAACTTGAAGACTTAAATCTCCACTTCTCTAGCACTGGAATGGATAATAGCAGCAAAAAAAAAAATCAAAGCAAGTAAAACTACTTATAAGCAGTTAACTAGAATGCATGCCTGGTTCGACATGCCTGTACAACATAAATAGGCAAAGAATTTGAGAAAAAATCCACATGAAAGAATGGAAAAGTTTTAGTGAATATGAGAATTTGTTGTATGAAGAAGGTAGATTACTTCCTGATCAATTTCCTCTCCTCTTCAAATCTTCAACCTTAATGAAATCTAGAACTAAAAGAAACTTAGATTGAAGAAATGTGCACCATTAGAATATGAAAATTGTATGGGTTATATTAAATCCCAATAACATGACTAAAAAATGCATTATATATGTAGATGCACAATTCTTAAGATGATTCGAAATTTTGAAACATAAGTTTTCTGAAGAAAAAGATTTTCGGGTGATAGAATGACCACCGCTAAATATTAGTGTAGCAAACACCTTCACAGGGCTTATGATTGATGGATATTGTGAATGTGAGCAGAGTAATCATTACACTCCACTCAAACGGTGTGATTTATGTTACTATTTTACCACCTATTTTTTTTTTTCACAACTTGAGTCTAAACTCCTGAGTAATCACCAAACGAAATAAAACATTACTCCGTGTCTCCAACATACACACATACTCCATTGTGAGTTAATTCCTCAATGTACTCCAAAAAATATACACTTACACTTGATCAAAATAACATTTACACAAAGTTCCAAAACTAGTGGCTACACAAGCCAAATATACAATGATCCACAAAAGATACCAACTGTTCCAATATACAGCTAATATCCACATAACACTAAATATTCACTCAAAATGTATGCACAACCACCAACAGCCTAAGGTTGCATATAAACTTCCCATCAAAACCCCGCATGTCCAACTTCATGTCACGCAGCCGGGTCTCGTGACCGCATCTAAGGTGGAGGGAAATAATGTGTGAGTCTCAACAACTCGCAGTGAATCCCATAACAAGCCATGCCTATAAAACATTACAATTTTATACATAATTCAAAAATATCTCAAACATGAGCATTTACAAATAATAGGTTGATGATGGAAAACACATGAATGTAATACACCACCATCTGAACTTTCTCTATCAGTGATTCTTCGAAGCTTTCACCCGTGATTCAGCCGATCATCCCGGTAATTAACTGGTTAAATTGGTCGACTTACCACCTGTGGATATGCCCATGATCCCGTGATAACGACAAATTGTCGGGACTTACCACCCAGGGATATGCCCACATCCCATATATCTGTCACATTTTTGGGAATACAACCCAGGGACTAGTCATCGTCCCGGGTGGTTCACTACATCAATCCTGACTTCACACAGCCTTATACCCATGTCATGCTTTAAAACAATTTCACAAAGCATTCAACCACATGGATATTTAAAAACATCATGTACCAAGCGATCTAAAGATTTCCATATATATAAAAAAATATACATTTATATATCACTAGAAAATCACAATAATTAAAGCACTAATGGTACTGCACTCCCACAACATCAAACCACCTGTACAAAGTGGTGAGAAGGTTATAAGATCCCCCACCTTCCCTCGATTCAAAACTGCAAGTCCCGGCCAAGGAAGTCAAAACCCGAGGCTACTCCAAAGGATCTCGCAACAACAAGTCATAAGATTCCTTAGTCTCACAATCCGTGTCACATAAAATTACCTCAAGTGGTCTATTATTTTATCACCACCGACTCAAGATATATTCTTATATCTTCCAACATACACCCTTGATCCCCCAAGTGCACTCTCTACACTTACTGGTGGATCAACATTTAGCACTCCCTTAGCTGGGGTGGTTACACAAACAACAAACGCAAATAATAAAACACCTCAGATTCTCATTCCATATATTACTCATTTGAAGATAAGGTGCTAAGGGTCTTTTCCAACCTGAATCACCCACTCGAGCACAAACCGAGATATGTCCTAAACAACATACCCCACTTTGAATGAATTTTGGGTCCAATGGGTTACGACTCGACACACATATCGTGTGGATTGTACCTTGAAGTCTGGGGCTTGCCACGCCCACTGACCACTTCCAATGCGAGTGGTAAATGACCGTTATGGCCAAAATACTAACACTGGTCATAATAGAAAAATCAAACCAAAATGCACTTATGATTTTCCCCACTTTTCCATAAAAGCCCCAATCAAATCAACCCAACATCAAACACAACACCAAAGCCACTCTATTCAACCCAAAACATCTTCCAAAACACATCTTAAAATAAGAATCTAGGGTTTCGCTAACCCATCACCAACCACCTAGATGAAACCCTAGCTTTCAAAAAGAGAGAAACCATAATCAGAATTCTCATACAAAATCCTCAAATCCTTACACAAATAACCAAGTGATTGGGGTTTTACCACCCTATATCTCAACCCAGTGCAGAGTAAGCTTCCCCAACCAAACCCCTAGAAAAGAACCATTTTACAAGAATCAAACCAAAACCCACTCTTTTTTGCTCAATCTCCTTCCTTCTTCCTTTCTCCTTCTTCTCATCCTCTTCTTCTTCCTCTTTTCCTCTTTCTTTCACAAAGTTGTTCTTAACTCTATTTGAGCAAAAATGAGAACTATCCCTTTTGCTAGACTAGTTTACCTTATACCCATTTTTGACTTTAAAGTTTCACTAATAGCACTTAAGCCATTAACTCTTCCTACTTGCATATCACATTCCCAATCTTATACATCAACACTGGGATTCTTCTCACACGATCTAAGGAACTCGGTTTCAGAATTTACCAATTTACTCCTCGCTCTAGTATTAAACCTGTCTATCATTTCATTTTCTAAAAATAATATTTAGCTATTTATCAATTTCTGCTTAAGAGTCATATTCTCCCTCTCTTAAAGGAATTTCGTCCCGAAATTAAACTGCACACCCGTGAAGAAGTTCCGGTACCTCTTCTTCACATCCGCTTCAAGTTCCTGGTAGTTTCCACCATGGTATTCCCCACATAACACCTTTACTAGAGGGATTAACTTTGTTCCGTTAACACGTGTTCTCGCATCTGTAATCTCCGGTCGCTCATTTCATATTCTCTCGTAATTTCCCGCCTCGCCACCCAAAAGATGTGCGAAACATCTGGCTCATACTTCCGCAACAAGGAGACATGGAACACAGCTGTATACAAGCAACCTGAAATTCGAAGAGCTTAATCGGTAAGCTACTCCTCCAACTCTTTGGAGAATCTCAAAATGCACTAATGTACTCAGGGGCCTGGCTTTCCCTTTTACCAAAACGAAACACTCCCTCGCGAGGCGACACTCGCAAAAACACACGTGTCCCCAACTTGAAACTCTATGTCTCTCGTGGTCGCGATAATCTTTTCTCGGTCAGCTTGTGGCCGCTAACAAATTGTCACTGATCACCCTTATCTTCTCTCACTGCTTCCGTACTCAACTCCTGACTAATCAGTAGCCTCTCTCGATCCAACAAAGACATAGTGATCTATACGGGCCTTCCATAAAAAGAGTTTCATATGGTGCCATCCCACATCAAGCCTGAAACCGCATTATACGCAAACCCAACTCATGCAATGTTCCATCCAACTCCCCGAAGTCTAACACATGCTCTAAGCATATCTTCCGTATCCGAATCACTCTCTCGGGATCGGGCCTGGCCGTCTGAGGTGAAATGTTATACCTAATCAATTCTCGCTCCTAAAGCTTCTCGCAAAGACCACCAAAATCGGATAAACCTCGAAGTCCCTATCCGACACAATGGAGAGAGGTACACCATGAAACCTCACAATCTCACATACAATGAGGATTCCCATCCCGATACCCTTCCAGGATTTCCTGGTCTCCGGCTTAGTCCCATTGTACAATCCCTGGTATACACAACGGGACCCCACCCCAAGAGAGAAGTGCAAACACACGCAAGATCATAATACCCCAATTATATACCAAAGATCCACAACAAGCCTAATCCACGACCGACTCCATCATAAATGTAGGTCATAACCACAAACTCACACAATATGACTCATAAGAGTTCAATACGAACATCGAGCATTCTAAGAGTTTTCACACTTAGGTACAAATAGAGATAAGAAACAATAAAATAACATGATAGTGAGTAATCAGAACCCGTGGTAGAAAGAGAGCTTATGGTTGATCTCATACATAAGCCTCATTGAATCGCTTTACCCAGTGGAATAGATTTAAACAATAAACGTGAGATTACTAAATCTCAAGAAGTATAATTATAAGAAAATAATGCTTTTTTATTTTCGAACATTTCTTTCTCTCAAGACCTCAGCCCACTGCTGTAAGGTTCCCGCTTAGAAACATTTCACAAAACTCAAATTTTTACCCTTACCCATGTCTAACATTATGTAATTCATACCAACATTTAACTCTAAGATGATTGTTAAGAAAATTATAACTGAATTTGAGCTTCACATAGAATTACACAAGAATTTATCTAGCCATCAGGCCATAGTAAAATAACTCATGAAAATATAATACCCATGAATATCAAAATGGTTATACCTTATCTTAAAACAACAATGTACCGTACCATGTACCCATATCATAAACCGCTTCTGCAACCCGACCTCATGACACCGTGGCACCCATAAACCTCAACCCCAACCATCACGTGGCAACTAATAAACCTTCAAACCCTACATCACGTGACAACTAATAAACCTCCTGCAACCCAGCCATCACGCGGGCAACTAATAAAACTCCTCGTAAACCGACCATCACGTGGCAACTAATAAAACCTCCGGTAAACCCGGCCATCAATGTTGGCAACTACTGGTCATATAATCGTCTTCCTTACCTACATGCTGTACTTTCCCAACATTACCGTGATATAATCATTTCACAAAATCTCAAAAATCCATTTCTTAAACCAATAATTTTTCAAGGTGGTTTAAAACCTCAATCCACGCACCCAAATTATCTAAAAATGCCACGATCATCCACGAACTCGAGAAACTTCCAAATAGTTAAAATATTGACAAAATTCACATGAAATGATAACTTGTTTTATATGAAACCAATAATTATTATTTTTTTTTTTTTTTCGCGTAACTAACCATTTGATCAAATAGTATATATGTATAATAATTAACCACAATTATATATCATAATAATACCCCAAAGCATTTAAATGAGAGAACTGACTTCACTGAAGATTAGACGCCACCCTAAGCCCCCAGGATCGTTTCAACCTCACATGAGTGCCCAGAATATAAATAAACACCACTTAGCTCCAATTAACCTGAATCAACAATATCGGGATGCCCCAAGGCCTTAGGAATAACATTTAACTATGAAATCATCTAAATCGACTGACAGTCCAATTACACAAGAATTCTATGTGACTTCTGGGTGAGATCAAAATCGGGGTTTTTCACCCTGGGAGCACTTCCTGAAATCGAATCGTCCAATAATTCAGGCAAAACATCCAATTTTTCATCAATCCATTCTCAATTTGCCAACCCGACCAATCAAGTGACTCAATTTCAAATTCCACCTCCTCAGACTTTGACTTAAACGACCCAAAACTGAAACCAAACTAAACATCCCACCACAACCACATATCAATGGAAAGCCCAAGAGACTAGGAACATACATCAGCAATCTCACCTTGGTCCAAAGGTTGCTGTGGTGGCTGAACCGATCCAACAAGCCTACTAACTTGTTTTGTCAGATTCTTTCAAACCAGAGGAACTGAAAAAGGACCACTCTGAATGAGTTCAGAGGTCCAAAAATGGTGCAAATGAGGTATGTGGGTCGGCCTGAAATGGCCTAAAACACAAAAATCCCGCAGGCGGCGGGCCGCCGCCGTGTTCGCCGGTACCTCCGATCCGGTATGCGTCCGACGGCACCGTCAGGAAATTTCACGACGACAAATGCCCGTGGTGGTGCCCTCCCCGTCGGCCAGCAGGCTGCAGAGAGTGGTGGCAGGAATCTCCCACCTGAAACCCGACGTTCAAATGGGTCAAAACGACTACCGGGGTTTTTCTGGGTTTTGGGATTTTCTCGAAGTTTTGGGTTTGATCCTACTGCACTCCAAAACTAAAGCTTTATATAGAGCCTGTGGTTGTTTTCTGCAAGAATCCCGGTCGATTTGAAAACCGATAAAATACTGGCCGCTTCAACTAACAAAGGGCCATAACTTCTATCCATAAGCTCCGACGAACGCTCAACCCGCTCGGTGAACTCGTATCGACGGCAGGCTAATGCAAATGGTGTCTTAGTCAACCCAAATTATTCATTCGAAAAAGTCAACTTGGCCCCACCCACACGGTTGGTCAAACTTGGTCAAACATGTTAAAAACTGTGACATCAAAATTTTACCATGGTATACAACTGTTTAAAGTAAGAATGGGAGTCGTAATCCTATTTATGCAGAAGCCAGTCATTTAGTCAACAAATAACAACAACCCAAACACCATCTTTACCCCGTGAGTCTGGGCAAAACCAAACACTATCCATCATCACATGATCCCATTTCCACACCTCGCGACCGTAACGACCGCAACAGCCCCGTCGGGTCTCCGGTGCTCAACTTTCACTACGGGCACGTCAAACACTTGGGAGACCTAAACTCGCACGCCTCTCTCTTCATCCCACGCCACCAAAATCGGGCGCTACACATCGTGGTACATCTTTGTCCTCACCGATGTACCACGACCGAGAGCGGATGAGCTCTCATCACCTCCTCTCTCAACTCCACCATCCGACACAACAACTGTCGAGGAAATGATTCTCCATTTGTGATGAATGTCTAAATCTCTTTCAGGTCACTCACTACCACTGTGAGCGTGTGCCCCCAAGCTTATCACTCCTCCGAGCTCAATGACTTCTAAGAAACCGTCACGAGCTAACAACGTGATAAAAACACGCCTTAACAACCTCATCAAAGCATCGTGGAACCGGTCGATTTAATCATACATCTTCCACTCATAAGCCATCAAACCCGAAAGGATGCTCCTGATTTTCTACTCAAGGCATTAGCACCATTTCTTTACCCTGGATGGTTTTCAGCAAAAGTCAAAGTCCTCAAGTGTCTCCATCCATCTTCTCTGCCTGGCATTCAAATCTCTCTGAGTAAAGATATATTTCAAACTCTTGTGGTCGAAGAACACTTCCAAACTTTCACCATACAGGTAGTGCCTCCATAACTTTAAGGCAAACACCACTGCAGCAAGCTCTAAATCATGCGTGGGGTAATTCTCTTCATGTTTCTCAATCGCCTAGAGTATAGGGCAACCACACTGACCTTTGCATAAGTACACACCCCCAAGCCAACTCTCGAGGCATCATAGAAAACCGTGTACTTTTCCCCACCACGGAAAATCAACACCCACATAGTCGAACTTTTTCACCCGAAAAGACTCACACTTCTGTCATTCCAAATAGTGCCCACTCGCGTGTCGGCCTTAGTCACATGGGACATGTGAACCTGAGAAGTTCTAATAAACCGACTGCATCAATCAGCCAACCCAGAAAGCTACGTATCTCAAAGACACTCTCGGGTCGCTCCAAAGATCACGACCTCAACTCCGCCGGATCCAATCGAAATACCTTCCTTAGACACCATGTGCCCTAGAACCGATTTCAGAACCGTAAATCACACTTTCCGCCGCATGTCCGCCAATTTCTGGGACTAGCCTAACTTGGAACGCGTTCATGCTCTACCAACCCTTGGAATATAATGATGTCATTCACAAACACTACCACAACCGGATCCAAATACGACGACATATCTGCATTCATCATATCCATAAAGGCGCTGAGCATTAGTCAATCCAAAAAGGCATGATAACAAACCTCGGCGTCCATACCGTGCGAAAAGTGCCTTTAGACGTCTGGTGCCCGCACTTCAACTAATGATACCTTATCTTAAATCAATTTTCGAGAAGTAACAAGCCCTCGCTCAACCCGATCAAACAAATCCTCAATGCGCGAAGCGGGTGCCGTTTCACCGCTATTTCCATTCAACTTCCTAATCCACACACAACTCAGAAGGTTCGCTCTTTTCTTTTTCATGAACACTGAGCACCTCAAGGCTTAGGTACGCCTGGATGAACTCTTTACCCTCGCAATTCCCGTAAGTAAATGTAGTTAAACTCCTTAAGCTCAACTGTAGCCATCTTAATGGAGCTACCGAAATAGATCTATCGGATGCAAATCGATGGAGAAATCCATCTCTATGGGAGGTAATCCCGCAACTCATCGTGAAATACGTCAAAGAAAAATCACACACTCAGGAATACAATCCATCACCTTCCTTTAATCTCTCAAGATAGTAAAAAGGAAGTGCCGACCCCATTCTTCCCCAACCACTGGCTCTCCATCCTATCAACTACCGAGCCCGACCACCCTCGATCCCATAGAGAAGCTTCTACACGTGACCCACAACCAACTGAAGGCTACCTTCTGGTGTCAGCCTAGTGACCGTGATGATGGGGCTAACCAACTATTCCCACAATCACGTCGAATCGCCATATGTAGGGAGTACTAAGCACCACGACTTCGCATCTCCCAACATTCAACACAATAACCACCGTAGATCCCTGACTTTAGTTTCCATCACGCCACCCATAGGTGTCTCAATAAACAAAGGACAAGAGAGTGGTGCACTCTAAGTCCAAAATAGAAGCAAAAGCAAGAGATATAGTTGAACGACAAATTTAATTCAAACAACACATGTGCCCAAGTGCTGGCAACATAAACCATACTTTCCACTAGCACTAGGCTCTCGATCTCGGGCCACATAGCGAAAACTTTCGCTTTTCGAGACCGACCAAGTAGATGGGCCTTCCCTTTTCGATTCTCTCCCTGAGGTCGCCCTCCTTGAACACGCTAATGGTTTACCTGGTCGAACTCCGCCTTTGAGGTGGCCGGGTGTTCGGCCGTCAGAACTTAGGCACCAATTCTCCTCAAACGTCCCGTCGGATCACACTCATAACACGGCCCGGGCCCCATGTCCCCAATCGGCATCTCACCGGGCTTGCCCCCTGCTAGATGGGCAACCGCCTGACCGTCTGAATCCCGGGGCGCTTAGCCCTCTGGTCCCCACTAAGTCTCCAAACCGGAATTCTTATTTCTTTCCTTGTACCTCGCCGCTTCCTTCAATAATCGCGGCTCGCGCCACCACCACCGTAGGTGCGGCGATAAAGGAGCCACTGAGCTCCGGACGTTCACTCGTAATCTCTTGAACGTTTTTCATTTCATCCGCCGCTTGCCACCATAGGAGCATGGTACCCCGGAGCACAAAGTAAATCGGGAGGCATACTCTAAGCAATATACCCCTCACAGTAGTGCACAAACTCGATCTCTTCTCTGCCTCCTCATGGCCTCAGAAAATACTCGTCAGAGTAACTCCTCGAATTGAGTCCACCCCATGTGGCACATCATGGGTGCTCTTAACCATATCCCACCAATCACGCTCTCGTCCTCACATAAAGAGGCGACTCCGCCTCCTCGGTGTGGACTTCCAAGACATCCGTATCTTCACTTCCTTTAGCCAATTCACCCTTAAGGAAGCCGATACCACCAAACACCGGGGAACAAGTGCCTTGAAACTTGATCAACCGCATGTCCATCTTCTTCTAATGACCCTGAGGTAACGCCAATTCTCCAAATTTCGCCCTTCAGACTGTGAAGAGGATCTCACAGGTTGTCTGACCCTTGGTCGTCCACTCCTTCTTCCTCTAATCAATGTCTATAAATATGGATAAAGACAATTAGTTATCACAATGTCATGGTACAAGAACCAATAATAACTCAAGGGTTCTCAACATCAATTTTTCATAGATATGCACCCTACCGCTATTGACGTATCTTACCCTGATCCAGATTAGCTTGCAATATTGTATAAGAATCATTACACACTAACCAACACCATGGAAAAAATTCACATGTTACTATAATATCTAAACTCAAGAGATCATGCTTATAATCACAACTAACATGTTATCCCATAGTCTCATGTAAAACATGTTATCTTAAATACCTCTTCATTAGTTGTCACTGCTAGGAAGCCTTATACCATATTTGAAAATCATATCATCCCTCATCTGGCTTCAGATGACACTTCTGTACCCACCAAGAAAAATACCCAGTGCCGGGGATGTCAGCCTACTAGTCCGAACGTACAGTTAATGGAAACTGTTTAATATATGTGGTGCGAACCTTGACCTTTGAGTAAAATTCCTCCTGTCTTCTTCTCATTACTTCTCCAACATGGGATTTGTTCTCCTATTTCCTAGTACTGAGGCTTTTCTGTGGGTTACATTTGGTGAGAATGAGGTTCACTGGCATTCATACTCTCATAGAGTAGCAAAGACATCCTTCCGCCAGAGTTCTTCATGCCCGGGGCTCACAGCTTCCATCACCTTACATATCTATTACAAGGTAGTTCCAGTTTTCTCGGACCTGCCGCCATGGTTTGATAGTTTTGGTCAGTCATCTTCGGAGTTTGATTTGTTTTCAATTCATGCTGAGTATTATATAGCTAGCAAAAGAATGCTTCACCACTCAATCATTGCGCGCCTCACGCCCCAAACCCAGCAGCCAAGATCCTAGGCTACAACTCTGCTATATTCCGCCTTTGCCCTTACAGACCTCTGGGCGTGAGATGAGGAGGCGGAAGCCTTGTCGTTGGTGGTGAAGCACTAACAACTTCACATTACTCACCACAAGAGCTGGGAACATTCCAAGCCGGACGAAACACGTACAAGCTCCTGGCCATGGCTGCAAAGGGTTCGAAAACGGGACTTTACCTTGTAATAGGTGCAAGTGACTGATAACCGGCCAGGCGCTGGAGGGCTCTGGCGGGAACATGCCCTTACTCTTGCGAGTATGAGTCTTAGCTCTCCAGTGATTATATTTATACCAAATCACCAACCCCAGAAAAAGGCCTCCAATTGTTAGGAAATGAGAAGGCAAATCCATGTTGGAGTAGTAGAAGAGATTGGAGAATTGTACTCAACTTAAGGTTCACTACCACATATATTTAAACAGATTTCCATTACTGGTACGTTCAGTGTTTAATTGCTTCCCAATATCCTTGATGCCAATAAATTGGCGTAATTTTTCTGGTCGGTAGATTCAAAGAGAATGGGGCTCCATGGGATTTATAAACAAGAAAATAGAGTAATCAAAAAGCTCCACCATGCTCAACTTGACAATCATGTTGGATTCATAAAAAACCCTCGGGGATCAAAAATTGTGTGTAAAATATTGAAAAGAGGTCAAAAAATGATATATTAATAGATATTTTAAATTTATTTATTAGATATATATATATATATATATATATATATATATATATATATATATATATATATATATATATATATCTTAATAAAATACTTAAAATATAGTTTCTTTACTCATTTCTTAAAGGCATTTTTCTTTGATATTTTTGTGGACATACTTTAATTAAGACATAAATCTATGGTTAGTGATTGAAAAATTGATAAAGTCAAGGAAATAATAAAATATCTCTAAGAATGACATAAAGTAAAAATTTATATATATAGAGAGATATATATATATATATATATAGATATATGAGAGTATATATATATATATATATATATCTTAAAATGATTTTATATCATTTCAAATTCTTTCAAAACTTCATGGGCTTGATCAATTTTCAACCCACCAATGTAATTGTCATGTTGACTGAGGATTACATGTCTAATGTTTCCATGTGAATCACACTTGTAGCTATCCTAAATTATGACAAATTAGAAGTCATATACATAACAGTTATGTACACAATGAATGCGCACATTATGAAAAGATAAGAGATAAAAATGGATGGAATTTGATCCAAAAGAAAATTAATGAGAGAGAAAACGGCATACACTTCCAAAATTGAACACTTCAACAAAATGTATTCACTTGATAATTCAAATACGGCAACAATATACACCCCTTACTAATTGTCTTATAATTAAATACACAACATCGGCAATAAAACCTTCCAACCAAAACCAAACCAAAAACTGAATTAGCAAGAACGATTGACAACAAACCTTAGACCTGATATTGCACCCTACAATAAAATTCCCAATACAATCACAAACATGCCACACTTTCCAAATTCACTACAATTGATGGGCTTTCACAACGCCATCAACAAACGAAAATTAAAAAAAATTTAAAAATAAAACAAGGCAATACACTTCAAGGAGCCTTCAGTTTCTTCAACCAGCAACAATTCAAATTGTTCTAAAGACACAATAATCTTTTAGCCTTCAATTTCTTCAACTAGAAAGTACAATTGTATAAGCCAAGACCTCGAAACGACATTCCCTCAAAACGTAATGACGATGACGATGATAAAGTAGTAGCAATGAAGAGGCATTTTTTTAGAGAGATGGCAAACAAACTTGCAGCAGTGTAGATTGGCACACCAAATAGTAGCAATCATGATCAACCTAGGGCTTTTTCTCCCCCAAACCAAATCGGTTGCTACAACATAACTTGTGGTATATGACGATGGTGGAGTAGTAGCGGCACATAAGGCAACATTTGCTCTGGGATACTAAAGAGGACAAGGCAGAGTCATATCATAATCATCAACAGGGGAAGAAGATGATCTATAGAGTAAATGAATAAAAACAAAATCGTGCCCTAAATTCTAAATTAGGGATTTATAATGCAAATAGAAGCTCCAAATCAATTTGAGGGCAGTGTAATCAACATTTGGGAATTGTTTTCTCACTTACCCTCCACGTCAACAACTAACGGACTAACTAACATCTATTAGCTGATATGGATAGATGGATGCGAATTAAAACGTCGGGATTGATTTGGCTAAAAAAAAATAGTAAAGGGAGACCCATTGCTTGAATCACAAATTAATTTAGCATTGAGATAAGCTACAGACTAGAAGCTTGTAGCTTTAAAAGGATGACTGGGATTACTCCAAACTGACTATAATACAGTATCGTAGACCCGTGCATCTCCAAGATAAGAAATCGATTCCATCGCTTTTTTATGTTTGATTGGACTGACAAAGAAAATATTTCAGTGTGGCAAATAGAAACAAAACAAAAGTAAGGAAATAGTGGAGTATGATGCCAAAATAGGTTAGGTTATATTTTAAAAAAAAAATCGCAAGTATATTTTTTTTCAAAATAATCACCAAACTATTCTCACACATATTTTGAAAACCGCATTCACAAAATGTGATTTTAAATTTAACTCTTAAACCGTATTGCAACACAATTGTTATCAAAGTTAATTTTTTACATCGTATTCATTAATGCTAGATTTAAGGTTAATTTGCAAACACAGAATTGATGAATATAATTTTACAGTTAATGTTTAAAACAGATTAGTGAATGCGGTTTTAAAATATTTAAAAGATTACTTTGATGATTATTTTGAAAAGATGTATTTGTGAATTTTTTTATAATATAAATCATTTTGACATCAAACTCAAATAGTAAAAGAAGGATCGGGTTGTCAATTAAACGAAAAGTAAAAGTCAGGTTACATAAAAGCTCCGGCAACAGAGATAGTAAACAAATGTATAGTGGCTGCAAAAGAAGAAGATGGGTTATAATTTTCGTATGATGAGAGAAATAAATAGAAATGAAAACAATGTGCAATCCTCATTTGATTTAAACATTTAACAATGCCTATAAATAGGCTACAATAGATAAATCAAATTAAAATAAACAAACTAATCCTCACCACTGATTTATCCATTCATAATCTACTCTTCTAAGATTTATCAAGCACAGATAAAAACTTCAAACAACCGTGACTCACTCTCACAATTAAATAAAAATAAAAACTTTCCTAACTAATAGGAACTACTAAGATATCACTAATCACATTTAATCTTTGAACCGCCTTCAACACTCTCCTTGATTCAAAATTGCATAATTTTTTTTTTTTTTTTTACTTTTCATGGAGCACTTCTCTCCATATTTTCAAATTTGTGAAGCACTTCTCTTCACCTCATGATGCACATCTCATCATCTTGTTGATGCACTATCTCATCAACCTTACAATTTTTTTGTAGATGCCCAAATCTTTTGCACTTCAACCATTGAGGCTTTCCCTTGTGCCAACAATTTTTCTCTTAATGTCCAATTTTTTTGCAATGATCACACCGAGGAGTCTTTCCTTTCCCTTTGACCTTTAAGCAAATATGCCATGGTCAACCACTTCGCTCATTCGCTGCTTCCCGCCTCAGAGTTCTTCTTCAAACCAAATAAGTGCATTGATTAATTCCTACAAACCAATTTTGATATCCAGAGCCTTCAAGAGAAGAATGTTAGATTCATATCTTTCTCAAAGTGTTTCATAAGAAGTTTTTTCCACAATTCTATAGAAAATTTTCACCAAGTAATTTATCCAGGTTGACAATGGTCATGAGTTTGTCACATACTCTTCACACTCTCGCATTCTTTCATTTTCTCGAATCTCAAATTCTTTTGAGATTTAAAATTTGCATCAATTTTAATGATTATTACCTTCAAAATTTTTTCGAAGCTTGTCCTAGTGCCATGACCATAAGTCATTATGCTTATGAAAAATCGTGATTCGATACCGCCGCATGTATATAAGTGAGTGTCTTCGTTTTCTCGCTAATTCTTCTTCATGCTTTTCAGCTATGTTAGTGTCGATTCTAGCAAGCAGCAGTTAAGATCAACATCATTCTCAATAACCTCCCACAAGCTCAGACCTTATGCCTTCATTTTGATAGCTCCAGTTGATGTATACTTCAGAAGAGTAGGAGTAGGAGCGTAAAATTATTCATTGCTATCAAAATCACTCACATCCTCAAGAACTATACTGATAATCATGTTAAATTTTTATGACGAGAGAAATAAAATAGAAGTGAAAACAAATGATGCAACTCTTATTTGATTTCAACATTTAAAAAATACCTATAAATAGGCTTACAATAGACAAACAAAATTAAAATAAAACAACAGAATTTCTTGACCCACTAATTTATCTCATTCAATAACCAATTCCTCCACATTTATCACATTGATAAAAACTCTCAAACAACCGTGGACTCACTCTCACAATTAAATAAAAATAAAAACTTTCCTAACTAATAGGAACTATTAAGAGACAAATTTTGAATCAGTCTTCAACTTTGAATCAGTCTTCAACAGGGTTGTCACCCAAAAGCAAATGTTTTTACATCAAATAAATCCAATCAATATGGTCACAATAACATAATTAGAAGAACGCTAGGTTTTACCTTCATTACATAACTAGGTTTTATCTTAATGGTACCTCGGTTGGTTAAAGCCTTAGGGTTTAACTCAATGATTCTTAGTTCGAGTCCCATCAGGGTCATTGAAGATTTTACTCAACCGTTAACTTCAAGACCCCACGAAATTAGTTGAGGTGCACGCTCGTATATCCATGGTTATCACAAAAAAACAAAAACATAATTAGAGAAATGCTAATACTAACTCCACAACGTTATTCTTAGTTTGGAACCCTAAAGTAAAAGGAAAAGAAAAACAATACTAAGAAAAATGATTTCTCATATTTGGTTTTGTCATAGAAAATATAAAATAAAATAAAATATAAAACAAGACTTCAAAATTTTATATTTTTAAATTTCTTATTACATATTTAAATTTCATAGATCTTAAACATATAAAATGAACATGAATAAACATATAGCATTAATTAATTAAGTTTAATTCTATTTTTTATTTTCGTTCCAATTTTTTCTCTATATTTTTTTCCTTGGTACTTTCCCAAACATAGCCTTAGGGAATTGGCCGCCACCCTTCATTTTCCCTTCTTGAATGCTTGTTTAAGAGGAAAAAAGGTAAAATACAAAACCAAAAATTAATAATAATGAAGCTCAAAACACTTGCCAGGAAACAAGTTTTTTAAATACAACACTAACACTATACAACATAATATATTCATCTTCGGTTATATCTTGCCAGGCACAATCTGATTCCTATGAAACCTGAAATGGTATGGTTTTGATCTTTTTTCTAAGATAGAATGCAAAATTTTAAATAATGGCAAATAATATAAGTTTACAAATTACTACTACCTTTGAAGGAATTAATATTCATGGTTGGTCGCCACCCCATTGCTCAGTGTTCTTCTTGCACCATCCCTATCAGCCTTTGAAGCTGACTCATTAATGGCAGCTTCGCAAATGGAATCATCAAAATCTAAGTCATCATCTATGCACTGGTTGTAATAGTCTTCTGTCTCTCTGATATTGTTAACCTCACCACCTTTGTTGTGCCTTTTCACAGCCCTTCCTCTGGACCGATCAGTGCTCTTGGCGAAGTCATCGTCCTCGTTTGCATTTGCATCCAAAACCTTAGCAGAGTCTCTTCTCCTCTTGATAGTATCAGTACTGTCATCAGTACACAAATGTTAAATTTCTACTCACAATCAAGACATGAAAAACACCAAAAAGAACCAATCTAAAAGAACAATGTGTGAAGAGAATGAATTAGCTCTAGATCATCGTCTCCATATAAAATCGAAATGTTCAATGAGGAAACTACACTGCCACTTCAAAATGATACCTGCAATATCAGAATGGCAGACAGAACTACAGAAGTTCTCAAAGTGGGATCAATTTAATTACAATATTCTTCATGCAAGTCTTCATTAGAACTTTGGACATTATTTATCTACAAATAAACAATTGACTCTAGTTTATACAAACAATGTGACGCCCCAATCCCGGGTGTCCGGCTGACAACCCGCCAACTCATAGAATCGATCAGTGGTCTCAAGTCATGAGGCACGTACATTGCAAAATCTAAGCACTTGGGCTCATAAACCATACTCATAAAATATATATTTTATACAAAATGATTTATTTACAATTGTCTTGATTACAACTTATACAAAACTCGGGTTTCTTGCCCGTAATTTACAAAGAATAAAAATACAAAATAAGTCGATGGCCATTTTTCGCCTCTAAGGTCCCTGACAAGGTCCTGATTCCCAAGTGCGTCTTCGATACCAAAATATATTCCACGACGCGCCGGAAGAAAGCCTGAAGAGTTAATTTCCTTTACTTAAGCATTTCCCACTCTACGTAATGCAATGGCACACATTATTCAACACACGCTAATATATCACCTACGCATATTAACAAAATTAACCACACATCATGTTATTATTCAGTTTATAATAATAACATAAACTTAGCCTACATACAGTACAATCCGCGCTCGCCTGGGAATGTTCTTAATAATTTCACACAACATGTTATTATTTTCACGGTAATAACATAACACCACGCAAATCAAGCAACACCCAAACAATTGCGGATCGGTCTAAAACACTCTAGGATTTCTTAACTCGGTCCAAAGCTTGGAACCCAAAACCACTAGCCATCCAGCCTCAACAAACTCTATCCATTACATAACCCTAAAGACAGAATCAAGTAGAGAAAAAACCCCTACCTTTCCGGTGAGTTTGCCGAAACTCCCTAAAAACCTGAGTCCACACGTCGGCCCTCTGCTAGCAGGTAAATGCAACTCTCCTTCTCGTCGCAGTTAAACCGACCTGGCCTGACTCCACTACAAAACCTAGAGAGGCTTAAGAGACTCTCTTCTAGAAATGAGATCCAAGACTTCCTGATCTTTTCTTTTCTTCCTCCCTACGCTTCCTTGCTTGTTTTCTTTCCATTTCTCTTTCTTTTCTTCATTTTCTCATTATCTCATTTTTCGCTTTCTCCCTTTCTGAGAATCGACTGTGATGGGTCAGCTATAAACTTCCTCCTCACCTCTTCCTCAAGCCAAACATGTGGTTATCAAATTTCCATCTTTTCCTTTTTAATTTCTTAATTCTCTTTACGACACACTTCACATACTTCAATGCGAGCCATGGATCTCCTCACACATGTGTCCAAGCGTATGACATGCAAAACGGCTGGCATTTGGTCTCTCCACGTGGCAGCCCTCTAATCCCTACCGGGCATCCCCACTTTCGCATGTGTCATCCGACACCCCACGCCGAAAACGGAATTTCCGACCATCTCTAATTCGACGAAATTCGACGCAGAATTTGGGGATTTCGGGCGAGTATCACTCTTTAACCTGAGAAGTCCGTTTCATTACTGAGATCTAGAAAATTCGGATTTTGGACCGAAATTACCATTTTACCCTCCTTTAGGGAATCTGGATTTTCCGGGGTCTCACAAACAATGAGAACCAATGCCCGTGGTCACTTCTAGAAGCATAAGAAAAAAATAACATTGAAAACACCCCCCATGAAAACCAATGCCCATTGTTTCCATCGTGGGCAATAGACTAATAATATACAAGAAAAAACTACATAATTCATCTACATACTCTAATTTGTAAGGAATTGCACATTTCACATACCTCACAGCAACCAAGACTTAACAAACACCCCAATGAGAAAATAACAAAATGGACATCAAAATTAGGAAAGAAACCAGTGGCAACAATGGAATATGGATGTTACCGATTCTATGAGTACACCTGCCAAATGAAATGTAAATATGAATGCTGGCTGTAGTGAATTGGCGGAATTTTCTTAACTCAAGACTTGACTATGCTTATGGGGATGAGAAATATATCTTAAATGAAAAAGTTATTTTTGGAAGAAAATTATTTTGACCATATAGCAAGTACCTGATTAATAATTGATGTATCACCTGTTGGATTATTTAAATTTATTTATGGGCTCATATGTGATTATTATGTGTTGTAAACCCTAAAAGATAAAACCTAATTTAAATGATTTTCTTAAGTTTTTTTTTTAGGCTTTTATGTATCAAGTTTGCAACGTGTTTCCTCATATGTGTGTCGAGACATTTAGTTTTTTGTTTTGTTCATTGGCCAAAACAGAAAACCCTAATAGAGAAGTGACGCTTTGTGAAGCGTCACTTCCCTAGCATAATTTGGTCCCCAAATTAAACGTTGGTTCATTTTCTGATATTTCCCATTAATTCAAAAAGAAAACAGAGAAGAGTTGGAAGAACTCTCTAAAACTAAGTTGCAATTTGGAAAACCTAAACTGGTCTCAATCTACATCATTCAGTACATATGGATTCAGGTACACTTTTTTTAATTGTTTATGGTTCTTAATGATAAAACATGAATGATCTCAGGGTTTTAGGGTAATGGTTTTCACCATAAGGATTAGGTTTAGTTTTAACATCACCACCTTCAGTAGAACAGAACTAAGCTTATCTCCAGTTGTCAAATGTGAGACATAAACTAATAACCCATCTGGAAGAACAGCAATCGACAATCAGAACAGAGAGAGAGAGATTGGCAGTCCCTGTTTTGTAAAAAATTCCTGGTCACAAAGGACACCAAAGGAGAAAATTCCTTTTCATCAAAAATGGGGAAAGAAAAAAGCTCATATTCTAAAACCACAAAGACTTTATAAATTAAACTTGTCTCTTGAAACCTTGATTTGCAGAATAAAACACATCTCCGCAGCTCTCATCGTGGAACTCCTAGAATGCTGTCTAAACTAAACAGAGCCACCCCCTGTAAAATTTGGACAGATTCTGTTTCAGGATGAGGTGCTGGAAAGGCATGATAGTGGCACACACACTGGTCAATTTTGGCAGATCCCATCAAGGAAAGTGAAAGTGAAAGTGAAAGGTATCTAAAAAAGACAAAAGGAGACAAATATTTAGGTACTAACACATTTCATAAGATCGAAAGGAGTGGATTAAGTAACTGAGTCAATATATACTATATAGTTTGAGAATTCAACTGTTACCACATAAAAATAAAAAATAAAAAAATAAAACATGGCTAAATTGATTAGAAATTTGCAAATGTACATCTATGCACAAGCTTCAACCTCTCTTTCTAAGGTATTTGTCATTATCACAACTGGATCCGAAAGAACACGAAAATTCACTCGCCAGAGTTCATTTATCATTGGCATCAGTGCTTCACTGGGTTTGTTTTTGGGTAAGCAGTTTCCAACATAAGTCCTAGACCTAAAAAAGATTTGGCACAACAATGCAAACTTCCAAGGGTCTATTCTCTCTTGTGCTCCTTCATATATTTGTTCCTAAATCCTAGTTTGAAAATAAGTCTTAAATAATAAATAAACAAGATCTGAAGGGTTCTTGGATCAATGCTAGTGAGAATCCAAAAGAGAATATGACAGTCATCAAACTATGTATCTTGTTCGTGTGTATGTTGTAAAGCAATAGCCACCCGAAGTCTATCTCCCTGTCAACTTACTACTTTTGTTTCAGACTGCTACCCTTGGAATAAATCTTAAATCAAAGAAACAGAGCATGTCCTGCACCAATCTCATGGGGTTGGTGTCCTTGTTGTTACATATCTGAAACACAATGCCCCGTAGGAACTGATAATCAGAAGTGGTTCCCAATAATGCTAATCAAGAAACCAAATTTGCAAAGCTGCTCAATGCACCCGGATTGCAACATGGTTGTGTGAATGCTTCAGTATAGGGACCATTATCAGAATCTCAAAGGATTGAATATAGCAGGAAACATGGACTCAAATAATATACCATATTATAAAATTAGTAAAACAAAATACAAAAATCAATTAAAGTGATTACAAATTTCAAGTATATATTTCACTAGTTACAATTAATCTAACTCATATCAAAGCAATTTGGAGAAGGAACATAAACCTGACTGTAAATTGGTGTGCAATCCTTTCACCAAACAAAGCTCTGCATCGCTTGCAAAGCATTCTGTGATAAACCAGTTCAAAGATGTCACTGGTATCCGGTCAGATCCTGTCGATTTCTATGTGCCCAAAGAGAAGAGTATGATGTCCACATTTGATTTGTCTTTAATCAATAAAATATTCATCCAATATCTTCTTGTTTCTATCCTATGTCTGTCATAAATGAATAAGATCCAATAAAGTTATGTCCCATGAACTTCAAGATTAAACAAAAACAATCTTATTATAAATATAAGAGTCATCCTTATATCTATGAAACTGGAAGGTTTTGAATATGAATTTGATAATAAAAAATAATACCAAATGATCATCTCTAAGTCTCTACTGCTATAAACACCTCATTTAATACTGATCTCTATAAATATTAATGTCCTCTAATAATTTCTTCTTTAAAAATAAATGATTGATTAACTCCTATTTAGAGAATCAATCACTCAAACAGTATGCTTTACATCTGCAACTGAACACTGAATTCACCTCAAAACTAATAGATAATAAACAAAAGCAGTAATCCACACATACAGAATCTATAGAATATTCAAACTATATCCTATTACAGTGAAATGAAAGGCAACACTGAGAAACCATGAAATATTGAAAGCTGAAAAACAAATGAGAATTCTGTATGCATGAATGTAGACTACCTGATCAATTTCCTCTCCTTTGTGGGTACCTTTGGCCCGGCCCAAGCCCCCGAAGGCTCGTGTGTCTCCTTTAACTAGCATATATTGGCCTACGACCTTGGCCCAAATGCACCAGTTCAATTTCTTGCCGACCCGTGATACCCTCCCTATAGCCGAAGAAGGGGTTGGTATTCCTCGGATGCCATTTCCCGGAGAGGCTTTATCTAACAAGGGTTGATAAATAGGCTCCCGAGATAGAGTGCACCATCCCATGCTTTGCCATGAATTCAAGATGGACAAACCCCTTTGGGATCCTGCATTCGGGAAATGCGTCCACTCAAAGGAAATAGTCCTCGTACACGAAATATGCGCCTCACCTTCTCTCCTGTCTTCCATCTAAAAGGAAGAATTAGTCTCCGTCCGCGGTATATGCGCCACCTTCCCCTTCCGATTTGGGAGGAAATCATCCACTTACCATGAAGAGTGGATCCCCTTCCTCCCTGATAAAAGGAAGCCACGACATGAATTAAGTGTACGGACGAAAGCCTAAAACTCTCAATCTTAAAAGAAGAAGTGAGATCTAACTCGAGTTTGAGAGACGACTACGGAGACCCTCCTC
The DNA here is from genome assembly GCA_016808115.1 of Tetrastigma voinierianum. NCBI lineage: Eukaryota > Viridiplantae > Streptophyta > Magnoliopsida > Vitales > Vitaceae > Tetrastigma > Tetrastigma voinierianum. Next base: position 30,654 of record JAEQBH010007130.1, on the reverse strand, counting down.
CCACCGTCTTAGCTATCCGCTTTCTGTGTCGACATAAACCCGATGCATGTTCCGACGGTCCACTGACTCGAGAATTCTAGACTACAATCGCGCCGTCGTGGCGCCAGGAAATCTCAAAGACGAGATACGCGAGCCCTGGTTCATCCGCTCCTGGTCTCCCGTTATTCGAGGTTTCGTGGTTCCCGGCCATCCCATCGGGATGCCAACTTATCGCCATGTTCAGCAAACCCACAAACTCCACCTTATCGAGGGACGCTTCTTCACGGTGCTGTGAGATGGAGGCGGCGTAGAGGAGCTGTGTCTCGACAAATGGCTAAATTACGAGAACACGTGGACCACTTACAACAGGAGAATGATCGTTTACGAACCCGCTTGGAGTCCAACAGGCTTGATAACCCCCAAGGTGTCGCTGTAATGTACCCCTTAGCCCCGGGTGAATATGGGAAAGAGCCTCCATCCGGCGTGCACTATAGCCATCCCCCTACGATGACGAAGTTTTTCTTCGGACAGCTCCCCACTTCCCCTTCACTCACCACCCTAGAGCAATGCTAGCCGTAGTCTAAAGAGGCCTCCTCGCGCTCCGCTGAGCTATGAACTGGCATGCGACGCCTCGAAAGCTAAAAGAGGACAAGCAGGATAAACCTTCATTTCAAAATCGTCCCTAAGCATATTACCACTCCTGCCTCGGGGAACAAACCCCGCTTCTACCCGCACACATCCATCCCGGGAAGGCCCCCACCCCGCATGCAAGACCTTATCCCCTGCTCAGTGGACTGTACAACATGCCGTCCTCCCTGACCAAAGATATTTTAAACTATGAGCCCCCGCGGATTCGCCATTCCGCCGCTTTCTATAAAATGACTCTACTCTCTTCGACCCATATGATCATATGTTGCACTTCAACTGTGCAATGATTCTTAATGCTCTGAATGATCGACTTATGCAAAGTATTCAATAAATTCGAAGGTCCCTACTGGCTTGTCCCATAAACTCCCAAGAGGTCCTAAACTCATTCCGACGACTATCGTCGCACTGCCTCTCAAGATTTCAGGCTCGCCTCGCAGTAAGCGGGAAACATCACCACTCCAATCCATCTCGGGCTGGACGACGAGTCTATCCGGGACTTCACCCGAAGATTTGGACAAATACTCCACTCTGGAGGATAATATCCGAGCTGCCTCGCAAACGGTAATGATAACGGCACAGAGCAGCAAACCAAATACAAAGAGTCAGCCCGAGCAAAAAGGAAGCTAGGACAAGGGCCAAAAGCGTCCCCAATAGCAGTCTAAAAAGAAAAGAGATCCTCCCTAATTCACCCCCCTTAACATCTCCTACGACCGACTACTTCCCCTCATCCGGGATCATCCCTAGTTTATGGCTCGCCCATGCGCGAGCCTGACCAACGCGAACAGTCGAGGTGTGACTGCTACCACAGTGGACCTCACAGCCAAACATGAAACGAATCAATGCCAAGGCTTGAAGTTCATGATTGAGAGATTAATCCGAGCAAGGCACCTTAGAAGGTTCACTCGGGAGCCAACCCACACAACCGAAACTGCACCTGCTTCCAATAGAGACGTTGTCGATGCCGAAAGATCCATCAGAGCCCGTGACCTACCACTCAACTTTATACCGGGAGGTCTGCTGACGATCAATACTTCAGTCCGAAGAGGCGTAGACAAAATGCCCGCGCGCCTCAATCGTGAGCCGCATGTTACCATCAATACCCTAGAGAGTAGCACACGCTTCAGCCGATCGATGGCCTTGTATCCTTTCCTCCTATAGATCCAACCCGGATCATCACTCCCCATTATGATGCACTTGTACTCACCTTATGTATTAACAATTTCGATGTGCATAGGGTCCTCAAGCCGATCCCAGGCAAAATAAGCAAATGATCATATCACACTCCCACTCTACACGTATGAAAGTCCCGCCGGTCATCTCACCAACTAAGAGTTTTATCCGGTTCAACGGGTCCACCACGCTATCAGTAAGGATATTGCCTTCATTAAGGCGTGACCGCAATCAACAAGTGTTGTTTTCAAGTATCTAAGATTCGGGTCTGCATAATGCTATCGTGGGTCTAACCTCGCCGCATGCCATGAAAGCACTTTAACCCACCACCAAACTATCAAATATCTAATCGCAGATCCAAGTCGGGACCTTCAAGGTGGCAATAATGGCCATCAAGTTATCGCCATCACCACAACAAGATAAAGAACCTAATAGCCGCCTACCAAGCTCACCCATCTTCATAGTACTAAGGCCTCGCCCGCCGCCGTGATAATATGAACACCGTCAGACCCCTTACAACCCATATATCATTAAGTGATCGAACAAGTGTAACGGCTGTCATCTCCCTCACTGGCAGAAGACAGACCAGCCAGAATAAAGGCGCACCCAGAAACACCGACGTATTCGCCGGAATCATGCAGACATTTATTGTGGATAAACCTCGCGAACGCTCCCATAAGTTGAACACTCCCCATCCACTACCCATCCGGAGAAGGTACGGCCCAATCGTGGACAAACATCGATCATCCAAAGCAAAGTAGACAATCTTTTTTAAATGGTTTATCAGAGAAGTAAAATAACCCTAATGGCTCGCTAATGTGTAGTAGTTCCAAAAAAAGGAGGAAAGTATGTGGCTGTGGACTCACTGATCTTAACGCGACCATGTCCTAAGAATAGCCTCCCCACCAGCATCGGATCGATTGTTGACTCATCAGCCGGGCATGACATGTTGTCATTCTTAGACGCATTCTTCGGCTATCACCAGATCCCCATGTACCCGCCCGACGCGAAGAAAACATCTTTCATCACCCCTCACGGGATCTTCTGCTACAACGTAATGCCCGTCGGGTTAAAGAATGTCGGAGCCACCTATCAGCGATTGGTAACCAAAATGTTTCACCATCACGGAAAACTATAGGAAGTATATATAGATGATATGTCGATAAAGTCCAAGGAACTACCGATCGAAGTGCTAACCATTCAGAATATACTGATTCCCTGTAACCTACGGTACGGGCTGAACCCTCGCATAGTGCACATTCGGGTCACACAGACGGCTCCTAGGCTTCATTTACGACATAGAGGGGAGGAGGCCATCCTTCCCAGCTTAAAGCCATTCTAAAGTCTCCAGCCCCGAGCTCTAGAAAGGAAGTACAACAACTGACGGACCGATTAGCTACCTTGGGGCAATTTATTTCCCGATTCACAAACCGCTTAAAGCCCTTTTTCGCCACCCTAAGAGGAGCTAATCAGGCCGGATGGAATGAAGAATGTGATCGGGCCTTTGCTCGGGACTGGGCAAAGACTTAGCCAAACCCCCCGATCTCGGCACTCGACATCACAAACTCGCTCGTCTCCACCTACGCCTCGTATACACAAGAAGTGTCAGACCGTCAAGGGAGCCCAGACGGAAAGCAAAGACCAAGTGTTCTTTTGTCAACAAATCCTTAGCCGGCTAAACCGGTGTACAACCATCTTGAACAAGCGCCTCGGGCTCTCCTGGATAGCTGCCAAGAAACTTCGCCTTACTCCAGCGCATCCCACACATTAACCTCGACCTCCTCCGAGCACTATACATATACCCGACTTATCGGGAAGAATGGCTCACGGGCAAATAACTAAGTGAGTAATGATTCAATACAAGCCGAGGCTTTCAAAAAAGGGTGTGTCAAGGATTTTACATGCTAACCGCTTCCGTTGGAAACATACCCCGCCAATTTGATCGTGGACTCTCAATATCACGGGCATCCGTGACACTCAGCTGCATTGGTTTGTAATTAAAACTCGTCCGGGACAAGATCAAGTAAGTAATCCCGCCGAGTTCACCTCTTAACAACGAAGCCTGAATACGAGGCCATCCTGGTCGGGCTCGAACTGGCGGTCGCCCGGAGTTCGCTAACAGACTTGATTCAGAAACACCCCAATTAGTGGGCCGACGTTAATCAAGAATTAGTCCTAAACCCCGAATGGCGAAATACGCCTCGTAAAACAACGCTTGAACCGTCGTTCGAAATCGGAGCACGTCCCTAGGGACTCTAATCAAAAGGCAAACGTATCGCCTCCTCGCGGGTCAGCTTTCTACCAATCACCGAACCATATTTCCGCCATTTACTATCAATTAGTTTCATCAATTGCATCCCTACGGTGTAAACTGGGCGGACAAGGGACCCCTTACCCCGGACGGACCTCACAATCAGACGGTTATCGTGGACAACCCCAACCGAGAGAGACAAGGCCCATAAGCTTCAAACTGTGCAACCATATTTTCTCACTTATGGAACCTGCTCAAACGGCCCTCGGGTGGTCCGTGATCCGCGCCCGACACCCGAACGCAGCCGTGACGCATTTGCCGAGAGCGCGAAGGAATATGCTAAAATCACCCCGGCGGCAAAACTTCCTCGCCCATCGCCCATACTCGCGGTACTACTGGCCGACCTGCGAAAGATGATGCCGATTATACGTAAAGTGTGATCGCTACCAAATGACTCGCTCTATCCTAAATCACCAAGGCAAGACCTAATCTCTACCAGTCTGCCTCAGACAATAGACTGGAGAGGTCAGACCACTACCCACCGCCCAAATTCAAAAAGAAGTTACTATTGGGCGGCCACTGACGCTTCAAGAAGTGGATCGAGGCTAGAGCATTCTCTCTTCGACAAAGATCGTGATGTCACCACTTATTCGAAAATATTTGCGGTGTCAATTCTGTGATCCCTGCATCACCGTCTCCAACAACGGGCCCTAATTTGGACAAATCTGCCCATCGAAACTTATGTCAGGAATTGAAGATAAAAAATCTATACTCCACCCCGCGCTACTTGCAAAGCAATGGCCTGGCAGAGGCCTCCAACAAAACCCTATTAACGCCCCGCCAAAACGATTGATCTTGCTATGACAACAGGATGAACTCCTCGGTACTGGCTTACGTAAACCACGCCTCGTTAAAACCCATTGGTGTGTCTCCCCGTTCACAACGCGTATGGAATTGAAGCTAACACTCTACCCGAAATTCCATGCCTACCATCCGGACAAACACCCCCGAACAGGGGAATACAAAATTAATGACCAAGGAGCTTCGACATACGATGAATCATGAGAGTCAAGAAATTATCCGCAGATAGCATCTTACCAATACGATTGAAAGATCTACAATAAACTGTCAAGCTCTCGTGCATTCCAACCCTGGACCCTGCGGCCGAGGAAGAGTATCTGAGAATACGATCAATCTAAACCCAGAAGTTCTAAACCCAATCGGGAAGGACAACATCTGCAACACGAGTCTGAACTGGCTTACGCCTGTAATAAACTTGATGTCCTGCATCTAGAATGTGGAATGTAACACATCTTAAGAGGTATTATCAATAAAGAATGATTCAATATTAACGCACAGATGTTCATTTTTCTCCCCTTATGGTCAACTTAAAAGTCTGGATGGCGCAGTAAAATGACATGTCCGGCCCGGTAAAGATAACCTCTAGCCGGTCAATTTAGAAGTCCGAATGACGCAGTAAAATGACCGCTCCATTCCAAGAAAAAGATAACTTCTAGCCGATTAACTTAAAAAGTCCTGACGGCGCAAAGAAATGACATGTCCGACGCAAAGATAACTTCTAGCCTGGCCAATTTAGGAAGTCCTGGATGGCATGCAAATGACCCGTCCGATTCGGGTAAAGATAATCTCTTGTAAATGGTTAACTTAAAAGTCCTGATGAGGGTAAGAAATGACCCGTCCTACCCAAGAAGGGATAACTTAACCCACAACTTGGTGAAACTGATGGCGCAAAGAAATGACCTATCCATTGGTATTGATAATTTAACCAGCCAACTTAAAAGTCCGGATGGCGCAGCAAATGACCCCGTCCTACTGTAAAGATACCAACAAATAACTTAAAAACCGGATGGTGCAAGAAATGACCTGTCCACAGAAAGATAACTTCTAGCTAGTCAATTTAAAAGTCCGGATGGCGCAGTAAAATGACCTGTCCGGCCTGGTAGAGATAACTTTTAGCCGGTCAACTCAAGTCCGGATGGCGCATAAAAATGACCCATCCCATTTCCTGGGCATAAAATAATATTTACCTAGTTAACTCGACGGCGCAAATGCTCTTTTCTGGGCTTAATTGAATCTATTATCTAATTCACACTACTGGCCCGAAAGATATCACTAAGTTTCCTAAATTTCAACGTCCCAATTTTGGGATCATAAATAAGGTATCAGGTTCATTAGGGCAATTATAAATTTACATAACCTTGCTAAAACCGAAAAAGTACTTACCCAAAAACAAGAAATAAAATATCTTAAATACAAAATCGTAGAAGATTGTCATGCAAAAATACATTTGTTAACTCTTTTCGTCCCAACCCCGTGAGCCTCACCCACCCACTGGGGCTCCAAAGAGGCGTCAACCTCTCCCCAGACCGGGAGGCCTTTGTCTCACAAATCTTCTGCCAGCCTCGACGCCTCTGGCTATGGACAAGGCAAATGAAGAGCCCGGGGGCATCGAGGATTCACGAAAAATTCCGGGGTTAGAGGAGTAGATGTATTCAGCATCCCAGGAGGGATTTTAGGCTTGCTCCCACGTATATCGTGAGGATAGGTGCAACAACCGTAACCATAGTTAAAAATCACGTCACTACTCGCATCAAACTCACTCCTCCACGTCAACTTCTGGCCGAACTCTTCTCCCTGAAGTCACAAGTCGCCCTCGTGGCTCCCCAGTCTATTAGAGACAACATCCAGCCGACCACTCTCTTCCTCTAATCGACAGTTTCCTCAAGTGTACCACCAAGGCTTGTTGAACTGAGCTGTTCAGCTCCGTCGTCCTACCCGCCTTTCCGAGGTGGTTTAACACTTTGGACCCGACAAGCCCAAATTTCAACCTACGCCTCGTGCACTCCCTCGCCGCTCTCACTTCCAACCGCGCCATCGCCATCTTTCACGGGAGGCATCCCTTCTCGGGCCTTTCCACCTGAGCCATCCTATCCTACGGCCAAATTTCCAAATCCCAAACAATGGATGGTCAATTGAGTCTCTTTCAAAGTGGCGTTCAAGCCTCCCGGGCGTAGTCCTGGACTCAACATATACCGGCCGCTTCAACATCCCGCAATCGACATGAACTCACCTGCTGGGGAGGACATGTCAGAAACAATGGGCGAATGCAGATCCGCAAAAGCGTGTTTAATCAAACGACCCAATAACGAATTCATAATTTTTCATAATGTATGTTATTACTTTACTCGTGATCCGTCGCTCAATGGTTCCGGCTATGACCAGATTCCGCCTTCACTATTGATAAATATCCCTTTTATAAACAGAAGGGGGACAACGACCACACCTCACCCGGTCCGGCCTCCTGTGCTCTCACTGGCAAAATTAGCAGATCCCTAAGTACAAATTGTCTATAATAACGGCCGCAGACACGCCTTCTATATCAGTGGCTTCCCAACATGGAGCAATGGACTGGAGACGTTGTCCTGCACCGCCACTTCCTCCATCACCTGAGTCTGCCAGCAAGGGCGCAAGAGCGCAGCATCCCACGGTTTCAACATTTCACGCTCGTTATAAGCTTAGCGCGACTGGTGGCGACTCTTTTCTGCCATTCTGTGAGATGGTCCACTTCGCAATGCAAAGTAAATCAAGAGCTCTCCCTGGGCTCTTCGCGGCAATATCCAGGCTCCATCGATCACTAGACCCCATTTCGGGGGAGGTTGGGATTAAGATTGTTTGTATCTCCGAACCCCATCATGGGGGCTGACCAGCCCGGCCCGCTCGCCTCCCGGGATCTTCTTCCCTCCCGTTGTTTTCGGTCAAGCAAGATGCTGGCCGATCTAGCAATCCCGGGCTGGCCCTTCCTCTTCTTCTTCCTCCGCCATGAGAGGCCACAGCCCGTAATCAATCCAAGGTACAAATCTTCCACCGCCCCCGCGAGCACTCTTCCCTGATGTGTCCTTCTCTGATCGCATCTCGAGGAGCAGGATCAATCCTCTTTCTTAGCAAGGGAAACACCGTCGGACAAGTACTTCCTGCCTCTGGACCGGGTACGGGTAGGGCAGAACTGAAACCCATGCTAGTAGACGATGAGGGAACAGACATGAGTAGTGTCACGTGCTATAAAATTGGCAAACTGCGAATTTCAAGTGTTAAATTATAACCTCGAGAAATTTCACAGTTGCGGTACCCGCAACCTCGCGAAATTCAGAGTTGCCAAATTTAAACTCAAAATTTACAACTACTTCCTCTTCAATCTTCTAATAAATTCGGCTCAATTTCCATCGATGGATCATGAGTCTTAATCTAGTCAGTTCATTGTTCGAGTCAAATTATAATCAAGAGGCTTTTTAATTTAAACTACCAAAAGAATAAATAAATACCATCAAAAGAGTAAAGCCTGACTCGACATGTCAAATGAGTTATTGGCATTAGTACACAAAAAGCGATAAAACCTATGATAAACAAGGCTCAATATTGCACTATTTAGGTACTAATCACTCCCAACCGAGATATCATGAACCCTTAGCAATGATAACAAGAAGGTAGATCAAACAGATATGAGCCACAAAATGTAATCAGCTCACTCTAAAAAGGTATATTTAATTCATGTGTAACCTTTAGTATGACAAATTGGGGACTTCAGATAAAAACCCCACTTTGAAGAACAAATGCCAAACAGAATAAGTTTCAAGACAACATTTATTCAAGGAATCACTTGAATTTCCACCAAACCCTAAGCAGCCAGACCACAAAACCAATAAGCTGCAAAACTACCTCCCCCTAACCAAACTGCTGCCAAAACCTTAGACATGTCGACCAACCTGGAATAGACCTGGGGCTCCTCACTTATTTACAATTTCTAATGCATTGTAGGCGCAACAAAAATTCGACTCACCAAAGTCCCATGGATCCAACGATGACTCCCAACCAACTAAGGCTTGTGTGGCATCAAGTTACAAGGATCTTCACCACAAACTCCTCAAGTTTCATCCCTGATTTAATGATTTCGAGAATCCGAAGACCTACAACTCATTAAACCCACTAAATTCACCCATGAAGCAGAGCACAGTTGGTGTGATCTGAACCAATAGTGGTACCAGTTTTAAAGGCTTTCGCCATATAAATTTCTGACCGTGCTCAGTTTCATGGTGCGCCGCGCTTACTTAACTTTTTTCTTTTTTCTTTTCTTTTTCTTTTTCTTTTTCTTCGAAGACACATCGGGTTTCATGCCATATGAACTCTAATCTATTAAGAGCCATCAACTAAGCTAAGGTCGGTTTTAAAGTAAGAGGAGAAACACTCTTCTAACCCTACCATGAAAATCTAATGCGACCAGAAAATAGAGAGTGGTGGAAGATGTGGGTGATTACCGTATTACTAACTAATTGGTGTCTGAATACAATGAACAATTCTAGCATTTGGAATTATAATAAAGGTCTAATTCTTTCAATTTACAGAAAGGCAAAATCACAAACATATGGTCAAAATGATATGCGCAAAAGTAGAAATAGATTTGTATTATATATATCAAGGTGAATTTATAAAATTTTCGACTTTTGCAAACATAAGTACACAGCAAGCCTCTATATAAACACAAAAAGGGCTTTGCTGGGCGTTAAGTATAAGTAAAACTAACACCAAAAGTATGAATATCACTTCCACCACTAACTATCCCGACAACGAAACGAAAAAGTTAGAGGGGGAAGTGGTACCTCCCTCAATCGCTGGTTTGAGAAGGCTCATCTCACCTAAAGTGTGCCGAGGAGTCACGGTGATGTGGCTGATGTCACGTAGCCGCCAATACATCTAGGGAAGTCGCAGGGCCGATGGTGGAGGCGCTGACCTGTCTGAGAGGACAACTCGAGTCGAATAGAGCCCGAGGAGAGATAGAAGCAGAGTGCCTAAATGGCTTCAACACCGATGTCGGGTATGGATCCAGCTATGGAAGCCCTGAGGGTCATCCTCTCGCCATAGTGGCCTCGTGGAAGCCGCAAAGAAGCCGAGGGCTGAGAACGTGAGGACCGGCTCTGGCTGAGATCCGTGAAGTCCCCGGTAAAGAGGGTAATGCACCGAGGCTGTAGGAGGTGTTTCGCCCCACATATCGTAATCGAACCGTGGCATGGAACCCAAGTCCGGTGGAGAGGCAGAGGGGATCGAGGCTTGCGGTAATCAAGCCGGAGCCACCGGAGGAGGGCCGCGGGAGCCGAAGAGACCGGAGGGATACCGTAACATCGGGCTTGAGGCCCCCGCCGCGGCTCGCCCATGGGGATAAGTCCCGACGAGGACCATCACCATCCGGCCTGGTCCGTCCCGATCTCGAGGAGGAAGATGGAGCTCGAGGCCCTGGCCCGCCATCGCTTCAACGGCAGTGGTGGCCCCACAGCCACTGGCTGGCCGACTCTATACTCAGGCTCCTACGGGAACCCGAGCTATGCTCAAGCACCCCAACACACAGGCAGGAAGAGGTGTAGGGACTCAAACAGTATGCACCCCCAAGTGAACCTGCCTAATTGGAATAACGAGGTCATAATCGCCTCCACGGCTAAACCAAGATCCCTCCGAAATACGATATAAGACTCCTGTGATAGCCTCTCCTCTGTACTTCCATATGTCAAGTGGAAACATATTGTAATCTCAAAATATGGTCTATCGAAGCATACGTGGAAGGTGGCGCCCGAACAATACCGAAATCTACCAAAGAGGATCCATAGAGAGGAGCCTGACCACCTCGGGCCGGCTGACGGGCCACCGCTCTATAACCCCACGCATTGCGAGGACCACCGCGTACTGAGGGGTCGGTTGCGGATATCTGAGGTCCAAGTATCCCCGTCCGTCGTCGATAGAGAAATGAAGAGCACTCGCCGGGCTCTCACGGATGTCATCGCAGATAGAACTCGGACGCACTGGCGATAATGGGAATCAATTCCACTCATAAATGGCTCCGCATGGTATCGTGACGAGAGTACTGAGTCTGAGCCTGGTTCATGAAGAAATCTCTGGAGATCATAATGCTGTCTCCCCATGAAAATCTCTATCCCTACAATGCACATCTCTCGGAACGGGGTCGCAGGGGAAGTAAGGTCGTCACGATGGACCCGAGACAGTCTCAGTTCCTGAACACCCCGATAAGGCGGGAGTGGCTGGGCGCCCGATCCTCGGCGTAGATGACCCCCGTCTCGACGGTCCCGGCCCCTGCGGTGGACCCTCCGGCCGGTCTGGGTGCGAAGGAGCCATGGTGGCCTAACTAGAGTATGATACCTCCTCTGGCAGGGGCCATAGAGAGGAACCTCGCATCTCCAAAGAGGACAAGAAGAATAAAGGTGGAGTAAAGTACAAAGCAGTGGCACACTAGGAGCCGACATCGCCGGCGGCCAGAGGCTGGTCAGAGGGGCCGGAGGCAGAGCCATGCAGCTATATGAAGAGAGGGGCCAAGGAAGGGTAAGAAGGGCTCCAAGGCACCCGTGTCCGAGGAGTGAGCTCTCGTCTTTTCCATCTTCGGACCTGAGGAAGGACAGCTAGAGAGGAGAAGATGATGTTTTCTGAAACTGAAAGGATGATTTGTGAGTTGAAAAATGAAATGGAACAAGGGTTTATAAAGGGGAGGAGGGGTAGGTGGGAAGATGAGAGAATTAATGGTTTTAATGACCACACTGGGTTGCTCAAAAGATTGTGGAAAATCTTAATTTCGTGAACGCAAACCGAGGGTCATAGATACGTTAGCTGCGGAGGAGAAAGATGAAATGAAGACTGTGTCATAATTTTCGTGTGTCATGAATTTCGTAGAATCTCATGACTTTCGCAGTTGTGAAAATTTTCACAACCCGAGAAATCCTCAGCATATTTTCGCCTCCAAACCGAACACCCGCAACAAAACAAGACCAAAATCAGAAGAGCTAGAAAAATAAGAAAAATTTACAAAGTTTGAAAATTAAAGGACCTTAATGAAATCCCAAAGTAAAAATTGAAATAAAACTAAACATAAATCTAATTAGTTCGGGATGGTTTCTAAGTTCCTCGCAGAAACTAATTCAGATGCTTAAAAGAGGTCTCTATGGGGGTCAAGGAGGAGAAGCCCTCCATGCCCGTTAAAGTGAGGTGTACCTGCAGCCGAGTCCAACTTCGCCTTCCCGGGATGTCAAGCATTAGGCCGTCTAGTGGTGCTGCTGGTACGCCGAGCGTGGAGGTCGACTCGATGCAATGGACCCTTCATCAATCAGCTTTGCTCCTCAATTAATTCTTTTGCGCCTCTAGAATATCGCCTCCTTCACTTCAGGCCACTTAGGCGCACTCTTCTTCTCGACTTCTCGCTCCTCGTCTCTCACCGGGCTTATCCCCTGCTACTCAAATGAAAATGTCATTCCCAAAGTCATGTCACAAAGGTGAGCCGCATAACCCCATTCCCGCAAGTAGCTGATTATAGCATTAGCTGCGCCAAAACGTCTCCTACATGATGGCACTCCTTGCGAGTGTTTCGCCATTGGTCTCAGACAACCACAAAATCTATCTGATAATATGTTATCCACTTACCAAGACATCCTCAACTATCCTCGGGTATTTTCACCGATCGACCGCTAAGGATGGTGATATTGGTAGGCTTCAGCTTCCAAACCCATCCGCCAGACATCGAAAGCGGCGTGAGGTTGACACTAGCTCCCAAATCCGCAATGCCTTATTCCACAGTGTCCCTCCCAATGTTGATCGAGATGGTGGGGGATCCTGATCTTGTATTTCAACAAGGTTTTTTGTATCGATGATATGAACCGAATAGCCTACCGTGAAGGCCTTCTTTATTAATGCCCAACCCCTTTTGACAAAGGTAATGTCCTTTAGAAATTTAGCATAAGTTTGAACCTGCTCTGATCATATCATGTGGGAATCTTCACCTGACCCCGCCTCAAGACCTGTGGATGCCTTCTCGCTTAGGAAGCCTCTTGCCTCTCAGCATTGGGGAAATGGGGGGAGGGGGGAGGGGCATGCTTCTTCATTGAATCTTCATGATTATATGTCTGTGCTCCCTTCCTCCCTGCTCTCTTGTTTTTCCCACAGTCAGACACTCGTCGCTCAATTTCCTTACCACTTAAAGTGATAAATGGTCGATTCATCCATTTGGTGCTAGCTCGCTGAGAAAGTTTAGTTTGGTGTACCCTTGATCGTATGTTCCGGGAAGTGGAACCTCTCTCTCCCCGCACGTCGATTATTCAAAGCATCGATGGATAACTACATGGTATCAATTTTCTTATTTCAGCTTTGTGAAGCCCTTCAATCCTTTTGTTTATGGAGCTTTCTACTTTTTTCTATTCTTCGCTTTATCTCGAGCATTGATAGTTTTTCGTTCCTCCACAAAAATTCCTACCACCTCGCTTCAAATTCACAGATAGCTTGCTCCATAGGTGATGAAGTCGGTAGATCGCGCCACAGAAGTGGACCTAAATCACACGCTGTGTGCCCTCGGGGTACATATACTGTGTGGTTTAGGCTCGTGCCAAGTCAGTGGTTCTTCCAAATGATTATATGCCACTACACCGGGCATCATTCGTGGCCTATTGGCCCACCAGATTTACTTTCAACCATTAAATCCTACCGAGGGGGAAATTGACAATGCTCCCTCGATGATTCCAGAGATTGGCAATTGAATCATGGTTTACAGCGCAGATGCCTCAACCACGCCCGAACTTCCCGGTGGTTTCTCCGCCCGGCTTCTTCCACCCTCTGCTAGGTGGACAACTTAGCTTTTAATTCCACTTCCTCCGTCAGTGCATAAATGCCTCCCGGTTTACCGTTGGTTCATCCTCTCTACCTCGATCTCACTTATCCATCCTCCTTTGAAGTTTCAGCCACGTAGTTCAAAAAGTCCATGTCGATCGGATTTTTATTAAGGAAGTCCTCCATACATGGTCTCTGTGAGTTGTTTCATGGAAGGGAGACCGATCATGTAATGGTTCACCAAGATCCATGTATCAAAGCCATGATGAGGACATGCACCGATGGTTCCGCATATCTTTCCCAACACCGATAAAATTCCTACCATCAAGAGTCGCAAAGGTAGGATCTTCCCTTCAAAGTTGTCGGGTCTTATGAGACCATAACCGCACTCGCCCAGCCAAATTTCGCTTCTCACGGCCTCGTCACGAATTAGCGCAATTTCTGCCATTTCCTGAAAGCCAAAGGGAAAGCCTTTAGTTTCAGTGTTCATATCAATGCACCTTCCTTGAGTCGCGGCAAACTTCCTCAAATCCCAATAGGTGTATGGATTTTCGCTTTCATACCATGAAAGGCCTTCCGGAGCAAGACCAAATGTGGTCTCACCGCCATCCTCCCAGTATTATGCATGAGGGTACCACCTCGCCGGATGAATGTGATCCCTCATTGATCAATAGGCATTGGGTTCCCGATGAACCCTCTGCTATTCCGGGCTGCCTCTCGTGGAGTCTCCATCCGATCATGTGTAGGCTAACTTACAACCTTTCAATCGGGGCACCTAGCTCTCTAACGTGCCCTCGTAGTGTTGCCCTGTCACATAAACTCGACCGTGGATCACACCAAGCCAGTAAAAACCACAAAACTAGACCAACAAAAGGTTATTGGTTAGCTAAAATCAAAAATAATATTAATGTACCTTACGTGGAAGTCTTCAAACTCCCCAAGTAAAGGAAAATTTTCAAATCCCAAAGGAACTACAAGTTGGGGAAAATGAATAAAATCAACAAGTAAATTGATATTCCACACTGCATGTAACTCACAAGTTCACTACTTTTTCTTCCACTCTGCACCATCCCCGATTAACCGCGCCAATTGATTCAACAAATTTAGTAGTGTTCTAATCAACAAAATTTATAACCTGTGATTCTTACCATCGACGTAGCAAGCTACTCGTAATATAAGGCTCTAGTGGTCGAACACAGGATGGGTTTTTCTTCGCAGAGAGGGGTCACAAGGCATTGAAAATGGTGTTTTCCTGATAAAAGGTGTGGGAAACAAAGGTGTAGAATGGATGTAAACTCGAAACAATCAAGTAAAAGTTAAGAGAAACTGAGTCCTGCCACCCAGGCAATGCCCCAGCAATCCATCGAGCTAAGAGATTTTAACTCAAGTGAAAACAGGGCACAAATACCCTAAAATGCAAACGCGTAACATGAGAACATGCAACTAAACCTAAAACAACACTCCAAGTGGCCTTCCCTTCAAGGAATGGGAGATTAAATTTCAAGCATCTCTCGACACAATACTGGTATGCTCAAGGCCTAAAATGTGCTGGGAAGAAGAGAAAATCACCAAATTAGGAAGGAGGAAGCTTCGTGCTTGATCGATTGATCGAATGATAAGAGTTGATTGATTACAACACGGTTGAGCTTATATAGCTCAATAAAGAGAAATTACAAAAAGTGTGCTTAAGAATCAAAATTACATAAGTGGGTAAATCTTGTATAAAACCACCAACAAGTGGATCAAAAAGGCATAGCAGGTACAGTATTTATAAAAGGTTCATATGCTATAAAATCTACAAGAACTTACAAATTTATTAATGAAGTCATGGTAATTCATATACAATACTAAATTTTGCAACCCTAAAATTTCCACAAATTACCTCTTCCAATCTTTCAATAAATTTGCTCGAATTTCCACCGACGGATCATGAGTCTTCAAATTCAGCTCAGTTCATTGCTCAGCTCAACAAGGAATCATGAGGCTTGACCTGTAAAATCACCAAAGAGTACCAAACACGATCGCAGCAAAGTCTGACTCGAATATGTCAAATGAGTTATTGAAGTCGATTAGTACACAAAAAGCGCATAAAACCTGTGATAAACAAGGCTCAATATTGCACTATTTGGGTACTAATCATGCACTAATGAGAATACGGATTACGTTGGGATGAACAAGGGCCGGCGACGCCCTGGTAAAATGCAAAAACTTTTTAACAAGGGCGCAACGGAACGAAGCCCGCCACAAGTTTCTCCCCTGCAAAGAACACTCGCATTATGTTCCCCCACCTGCAGCAGACTATCCCATTCCTCCATCAACTTCAAGTCAATGTCCTCGGGGATGTCGCAATAGGATCTCAATTCCTCCATTGTCAGGGATGAGACGATATGACTTGTAGAAAGCCAGCCCTCATGACAGCCCCCGTTTATGCACTCCGCCTGACTCAGGGAAGTTCCTCCCCACCTCTCGGGTCATTCTACAAACAAATCGAGAGAGGGAAGAAAGGAGACACCCTCAAGCCGTAAGCACCAAACCGTAGAAAGGCAAACCAGCCTGGGTCCTGACAAGACCGCCCAGTCATTAAACTCACTGCCCTCACCCAAAACTTCCTACGGCCGGAAGAAGGTCAAAGAGGAGAAGATTCAACACATTTACAAAGGGGAAGAATGATTACCTGCAAACCAAGAACCGAGAGGCTCGAAAGAACCATTCGCAACCAAACGCAAAGCCTAAACAAATGGTACGCCTAAGGTGTCAGTTGCTCAAGAATGCTTTATCGCGCTACAAGAGGTGTTCTAATCAAACAAAATTTATCCAAATCCTACCGCCGTAGTCAAGTCGGGCCGCAAGATAAGTATCTTGTGGTCGAACACAGGATGGGTTTTCTGCATTAAATTGGATTTGGCAGCCAATCAAAATGGTGAATTTCAAGTTCGATTTAAGGCTCGTAAAAAACAGGGAGCTGGATAGTGCAGATTAAAAATAAAATAAGTAAAGAAAATTGTGAAATAGAACCCCTTAAAGTTTCAGGCCACTGGTTTAGGGTTTTAAGGCAACCAACATGTCCCTGGTCTTTTTTCCGAGACGGGAAGACGACATATAGTCATTTTTCAACTGATCTTTCATTTAGCTTAAAAACTAAACCCTATGATTTTCCCTTTTCAAAGATGACATTTTATTAGGGCATAAATGTCCCTATAAAGAAAACACATCTCAAAACCCTACCCCACAATAACTAATGGGGAGGATAACTAACCTGGGCATCAAGGATCTAATGAAGTATCCACTTAACCCAAAAAGCTTGCCAACACATTAAGGAGAGCATGCTTAAGTGAGGGATTTAACCTAAGGTGAGAAGGTGAGCACAACACCCATAAATGCGTATGTTAAAAATAAGAGGACCGTCGCTAATTCTCAAATCCTAGCGAAGAGTCCTCCCACGTAGAGAAATTAACCAACCATCCTCTCGAGTTGTCATCCCCGCAGGAGTGCTCATGCTCGAAAATAGAAAGTGAAAGACAAAGAAAGTGGAGGAAAGGAGGAAGCACACAAACCGCCGCCCGCCTATTGCCGAAAGATGTGATTGATTCAAAGTTTGTACAGACTGAGGCTTATATAGATGCTCAGTGTAAGGGAAGTTACAAAAAAACCAAGATCGAAAGGCTATTACAAGGATAAAATGGGAAAAAACCAAAAAAAATTTGCAAACAGGGTACAAAATGGTGAAAAGCGTGAACTAGTAGTATGAAGGAACAAAGGGTCGAGCTGGAACAATGCCGGGAAGAACCAAATTTCAGAATGCCCATTTTTCTTCACTTTTCGTCTTCTTTCCTTCCGGATCCGACCGGTGAATAATGAGTTTGACTCGACCTTCAGGCTTGGATCGACTCAACAATTTTTGCATAATTAGCTCGCAAATCAAAAAATTTGCCACAAAATGCGATCAAGAGGAATAGTAAAATCTTAATGTGCAAATCGGGTTAATTAGAATGATTAAGACACAAAAGCACTCAAACCTATAATAAATAGTGGTTCAAAATAGCACTTTGGGCACTAATCAAATGTTAACCTATGATGATAGAATGAAAAGCAGTATGGGGAGTGGGGCCAATCTAATAATGGACTTCTATATACCAACCGCTAGACCCACGAGCGCATTAAATGCGAGCCAGTCCACCGCTCCTCTAGTCATTTCATTTCCTGATGACGATCCGATCTAGTGGCACACTGGGGGAATACGGCAAAGTTAGTAGGCCCACTGGTCAGACGGACCCGGTTAGGGCCCCTACCCAACCATTTACTAACCGGGGATCACCGAGTATCCCACTGAAGTGGCCGCTGAACCCCGCCCTCGCCCCAAAACAAAAATTGCGCAGATTTCCAAGGTAAAGCATAAGATACATAAATGTCATAAATTGTGATTTTATCGTCATACCAATAGCGCTATCATTATAGTCATGTCATTGCTGCGACAACCAAGCGGTCAAGTATTGAAATCCGCTTATATAGTTCGTCCAATCAAATACGTAGCAGAGGCCAAAGAAGAAGCAAGAGTAGAGCCGGGCGAAGAAAAGACTAAGTGAGCAAAATCGCTACCAAAAAAAGGGGGCTCAAGAAGAGTAAAGCCCCAATGATTCGGGATGGGGGTACTTGGATGCGTAGGATTCCATTCGAGTTTTAGAACCACTCAAAGGTCACCTAAGCACACCCGACCTCAAACCATGCAACCAACCGAATCATGCTTGGAAAGCACGCTCAAATAATTGATCACAATCATCCTTCATTTCGCAATTCACCAATTTTGATTCTCAGCAGAGTTTAGTTATCCTTCGTTGCTGGAGGAACGTGGATAACCAGTGGGACAACGAACCTCGTCACCCTCAAGCTTTTTATAGCTGCCCCCAACTCTGGGATCTTCTCAAGCGAATACGAGACATCTAATGCATTCTCAAAAAAGTTAGAAAATTCACATTGAAACTTGACGACATTGATTGCCTACTGTTCCCCATGACATGACAGTCAAGCATACCTTTTCCACCGGGACGATCGCCTCCCCAACCCGAAAAAGGGGGCATCAGGTACCTGGGCCCCGGCCCAGCCCCCTAGCCAAGAGCCCCTTTTTAACTAAAGGCTATAGTCGGGCTGACCTGACCTTGTCCTACTGCAAGCCCAATTTAGGAGCCATTCGTATACCCTCCTATACGAAGAAGGCTGGTATTCCTGATGCTGGTTTCCTGAGAGGTTTCATCTAACAAGGGTTGATGAATAGGCTCCCTTGGAGAAAGAGTGCACCATCTCATGCCTTGCCATGAATTCAAGATGGACAAACCTGTAACACCCCCGAAATATACCCTAGCAGTTTTCGGACATGTTTAAGGTATCATAAAAGTAAAAGTATATTTATCCGGAATAAAATAAAGATAAAAATAAAATAAGCAAGAACTTGGAATTAATACAACAGAAAAGGGTAAATTAATAATTTACCCATTTCAGGACCCAAGGGTCATAATTTAATAAGTTCATATGCCAAAGTAGGAATATGCATAAGTTAAATTAAGAGTAACAGAGAGTTGGAGGACCAAAGAGTAATAAAGAAAGATATTATAATGAAATAAGGGAAGAAAATCAGGAAGAGACAAGTATTCGCGAAAGAGCAGAGGAAGTTCTCATTTGATCGATGGTCGTATGACGCCTCCAAAGAAAGAAAAAGTGAAATAAAAAAGGAGATAAGATCAAATAAGGATAAAACTAAAAATAAATATCTCACTTTGGTCTGAGCAAAGAGGAGTAAAAAACCCGATAAGAGAGAAGAGAAGAGAAAAACATATGTGTGTGGGTGTGTAAAAGTTAAGAGAAAAGAAAAGAAGAAAGAAGGAGATCACAGGTAAGGAACTATGAAATTTGAGTATGGAACCATGAATATGTGTATGGAAACTATGTGTGTGTATGGAAGTCTAGTTTTGGTCTAGAAAGTTTAGATACACGGTTTGGAACCCTTTCTTTTGTGTATGGTTTGGGTTTGGAAACTCCCAAACTCATTTCTTATTAGGCTTGAGTTAAGAAGAGCTCTAAGGCTTCTATAGATGTGTTTCGGGTTGGATCGGGGATTGGGGTGTGACAAAACCCCTTCGAGATTCTGCATTCAGGAAATGAGTCCACTCAAAGGAAATAGTCCTCGTACACAAAATATGCGCCCCATCTTCTCTCCTGTCTTCCATCTAAAAGGAAGAATTGTCTCCGTCCTCGATATATGTGCCACCTTCCCCTTCCGATTTGGGAGGAAATTATCCACTTACCACGAAGAGTGGATCCCCTTCCTCCCTGATAAAAGGAAGCCACGACACGAAATAAGGTATGAACGAAAAGCTCAAAACTCCCAATCTGGAAAAGAAGAAGGCAGTAGATCTAACTGAAAGGCCGAGACTCGCGACGAGACCCTCTCCCGCCGCTTTCAGAAGTTATCCTGCTTGTGTCAGTATTAGATCATGCATGTTTCGACGGTCCAGTGACTCAGAGAATTCCGGAGATTACACTCTTCAAATTCAAATCCTTGTTCCAGGTCTCTAACTTCAAAGAAACTTAGATTGAAGAAATAAAATCATTAGAATATAAATTGTATATGGGTTATATTAAATCCCAATAACATGACTAGCAAATGCATTATATATGTGTGATGCACAATTCTTGCTGATTCAAATTTTGAAACATAAGTTTTTGAAGAAAAGATTTTTAGTATAGAATGACTACCCGGCTAAATATTAGCGTTAAAACACCTTCAAGTATAAAGGGGCTTACATCGATGGATATTTGTGGGATTTGAGCTATATAATCCCATTCCCGTCTCTTCTTAAATCACATCGTTGTTCCAAAGAAGACATTTGAGATAGATAGACGAGAGGGAATCTAGAAGATTATCTCTTGTCAAGGATTGAAGCTTAGGACAGCCGAAGATAGATAATATTTCAAGAGAGGTGAGGCGCTAGACCCACAAATCACAATGTGAGGTCGTGAGATTCCCGATGTGTAGTCGCTTAAGGCTTGTAAGGCTCGCTTCTTTCAAAGATTGAAGCTTAGGGCAGTCTCAAATAGAGGTGAGGTGTTGAAGACCCCTACCGTTCAAACACTTGAGGTTTGGAAAACTTGAAATTTGAAGAGCATTAAGAGTATTGACAGAAGATGCTCCTCGAGAAATGACTTGTGGTTCAATCCACCAGGATTCCGAGTTCCGTAAGCAGAGGCGGGCCTCGCACCCCCACCACCTCGGGCGTGGAGTTGATCGTAATCGGCCACTCTGTCTGCGAGATTGAAGTCAAACCATCTTTGTGAAACAACAATTTAGACAACCTATTAATTTTAATCTCTGCATTAAGGTTGGGAGTGTGTCTCCCTGCAACTTGAGCAACTTGAGCTTCGAGCAGTACTTGATCTTGTAGTATGTCGAGTCGAGAGCGGGCAATTCAATATATTCAAGATCAGCGCACCTTTCGATTGTCACGTACCGAAGAGAAGTGGGTTCCCCTTTTGAAATCAGATGGAGAGGGAATTAAGACCCTTTAGATCGAAGATACTAAAATTAATCAACTAGGGAAGACTAAGTAGTTGAGAAGGTTAGTGGTATTATATAAATCGTTCCACTCTTCTTTATTTATCGCTTTCAAGAGATAGTGATAGTGACTAACAACTTCGCAGAGAAACTCTAGTCTATGGCCTTGTCTTAATTTTTAAAGGGATTTCAAAGTAGTGGGTAAACAAACTTTGTCCAAGGATAAGTGGATGCAAATGACAACCAATGATTTCCAAATGCTGCATAAAGAAGGGGTCCTCGGATTCCTCCTCTAGTGCATTCTACATCTTGGTATCGACCAACTCGATCACTGTGGTTCCAATGGTATACTCAACCGAGACACTTGAAATTTCAACATCCAAGTCCGAAGAGAAGCAGCCGCAGTCCGCCTTGTCAACTACAGCTCACCATAATCCACCATCTTCAATTCATGGATGGATGGAATTTGGATTGAAGCCTCAAACAGCTGCCCATATCCGCATAATTTAAGTTCTTTAAAGAAGGAAGCTCTTTTGGTAAATTTCCTTTGAGCCTGCGACAGTTGATTAAAAAAAGCTCTTGGAGAGAAAGGAATTTGCATCCACAACATGACCATTCCTAACAATTGTCCATATTCTCAAATCTTAAAGTTTGAAGGGATTGAAAGGGGAAAGAAGCAGCGTCCTCTTTAAAAAATAACTCTCTTCCCACCCTCTCTATACCTCTCATCTATGAGATAGAAAGGTGCTTAAGAGAGGGTAGTTGCCCTAAGTGGTGGCAACAATGAACAGTTACAACCCCGCAACTCCAAGGTTACAAGATTTGGTAGTCCTCCTAGCCAATTTGGAAATTCTTCACCGGGATAGCCGTCAATTGTAAGCTGCTTCAAGTTTAGATGACGCTGCAAGTTGTTTAGTACACCACTTTGTAGAATTGAAATCATCCTTGGCACACCCCACATTCTGCAATTTTGAAATTTCAATCCTTCCCCCAATATTTGAAAGCTCTCCTAATTCGCCAATTCTGAATCCATCTCGTTGGCCCACAATAAAATTACTCTAAATTTCTAAATTTTTAATCCACCAATGTGACATGGCATTTTAGTGCATCCAGCTATATCAAGATGACGAAAATTAATCAATTTATCCATCATTGCTGCACTAATGCAACGCGTATGTCATGACATAGTATCAACGTTTGTAAATTGTACAAGTAACATAATGAATCAGGTAATGTTTTTATATGCGTATATGAGACATCCAAATAATGCAAATGTTTTAATTCACTTATTGAATCAGGCAAATTAGTAAGAATATAAAAATACAACGATAACACCTGAATGTACCTCCATTTGGATAACATAGTGTTAAATCAAACCTTTTATTTAGCTTTATATTTAGCAGTAGCATAATCGAAGCCCATCTCTTTGACTTCAACTGCAAGGATGTTCAAGACGCCGCAGCTTTCGTGCGGCCTCTAAATTCTGATCCCGTGGCTTCCATCAATGTCGTCACTTATAAAATGCAATGCGTGACAAAAGTTCTTAGAAATTTTTGGCACCTCATCATCTTTAAATCGATTGAAAAATCCTCTAGATATACATTGGGCTAAGTCATGTACGAGATCATGCATGACAAAGCATGATTCTTTGGCAATGACAAAAAAAAACACTCGGATAGAGTTCATCAAAAATATCAGCTTCACCTACCTCAACCACTGTTTTCTGGAATTGTGCCCAGTCCTCTTTGTAAAAATAATAATAATAATAATCAATGTAAGTCTTAATGCTTTCATAATTCCAAGATTTTGACTATCATGATATTCACAAACATAAATAACATACCGAAATCCATAACAATTTCGAATATTTTCTTATCGTCACCTTTAGTAGATATTTCTCCTCTAACCCTTTCTCTTAAAATGAAAAGTTGCATTCACACACTAATGATGGAAATCGTACAATGCTTCTTAAATGGGTAGAGAGAGGACCTATTTCCTTTATGGTAACTGCCACGATCTAGTAACCACTACTCTACTTCCCATCAAAGTAGGGAGTAAAAAAATAGGAAATTATATCTCTTATCGTATTAACCAACATTCTAGAGATTAGATTAGATAACTTCCTTTTAATAAGAGACTAAAAGCCAAACACGTGTCATGTGGGACATTTAAAAATATCTAACATTCTCCCACTTGGCCCATATGACTAACTTTACTTTAGCCTCAATGAAGTCAACATTATGCACATAAAATACTAATCCATCTCTAACTTAAATTGGTCATCATAAATACTATGGTCAAATGAATCACTAGTATGAGTCATGGGGGTTGTACATCAATACAGCGACATAGTCCTTCCATGTACTACAACACTAGCAACCAATGTACCATGGTTCATAAATGAGAAGTAGATCAAAATCGGTCCAAACAAAAATTGCCTTTGTAAAGACTCCTTGTTATCATTTATCTAATCTCATAAATCAGACATGAAAATGGAAAACAGGAAAATCATAAACATGATTAATGAGATCTCAAAGTGTCTAATAACATAAACAAACCATTTCCATCCAAAACATAATAGGCATCAAGAGTTACAATAAAGACTCATCCTTTTAGCATGTTCCTTAAATGTCTTTGGTGGTAACCCTTTAGTTAATGGATCTGTAACCATAAGCTCAATATTGATATGTTCAATAGACACTCGTTGTTTCTGAACTTCCTCCTTAACAACAAAATATTTTAACTCCATGTGTTTAGCACCATTAGAGTATTTGTTGGTCTTAGAGAAAAATACAGTTGTAGAATTATCACAATAAATTCTCAACGACTTCTCAATAGTGTCGATAATAGCAAGCCCTGAGATAAAATTTCACAACCATAAACCATGAACTGTGGCCTCAAAGCATGCCACAAATTCACTCTTCCACAGATGCAAAGAATAATAGTTTGTTTAACACTTTCCATGAAATTTCTACTCCAGCTAATAGATATACATAACCAAAAGTTGATTTTCTACTATCAACTCATCCAACAAAGTCTGAGTCAGTGTAGCCAATCACCTCCAAATTATGAGATCTCATACAAGAAGTTATTACAATCTTTTCATTCCACTTAAGCACCTACCACTTTCTTTGCAAACTTCCACTATCCATTCCAGATTACTTTGGCATTCACCCAACATACCAACTACAAAAACCGGGATGTTCATTTCCCGCGCAAGCTCACAGATACATCAAACTTCCTACAAAGAGAAGCATAAGGAATTCTCTCCATCTATTTTGCTCCCATTCATTTTGTGGACACGTATGAGACTAAATTTATCCCCTTAATCGGGGCAACATCGTCGAACATTTCTCCATACCAAATCTCTAAGATTGTTTCAATATATCGATTGAGACAACCCAATAAAGGTGTGGGAACCACGTGAGCGATCACTAATATTTCTATTCCACCACGAAGTTGCCTCACCTATATCTTTCATGTCAAAATTTCATGGAATTCTTGGTCAGGTGCAATAAACCAACGTCACTACTAGCAAACAATATATCGTCAACATATAAAATCAAAAATATAAACTTGCTCCCACTAACCTTCATATATATACATCGATCAACGGTGTTTTCCTTAAATTCGAATGAAGTAATAGTATCATTGAATTTAAGATACCATTGTCTAGAAGCCTTTTTGAGTCCATATAGTGACTTATTTAATTTTCAAACCATGTGTTCTTTTCCCTTTATGGTGAAACCTTCAAGTTGATCCATATAAACCTTTTCTTCTAAACTCCCATTCGTAAAAGCAAGCCACATCCATTCGATGTAGCTCTAAATCAAAATGAGCAACTAAGGCCATAATTATTCTAAGTGAATCCTTCTGGATGTACACGAGAGAAGGTTTCTATAATCAATACCTCCTTTTAAAACTCAGGCCATAAGTCTCGCTTTATGTCATTCGATATTGCCTGGGTCGCTGTCTTCTTTATATCCTTCGTAATCTAACAAGTTCCCGTGACTTGTTTTTTTGATCCATTGATTTCAATCATCATTCATGGCACAACTACGATCATAATCATTACAACTAATGGCTTGTGAAAATGAAACCGGGTCTTTACTTGTCCCAATATCGTAATTAGATTCTTGTAAATAGACCACATAATCATCAAAAATAGCAGGTCTTTGTTCTCTTTGAGATTTTCTTAATGTTGATTGTTGTGGTTCTTCCATAATTGGTTCATTAGTGGTAATCTCATTTGGGAGTGATTGATCATTAATTTGTTGTTCAACATTGTCAAATGATTCTACAATTCAAGGAACAACAATTTCTTTAGAAGTTATAGGTAGTAGGACTTACACCCGACTCAATATTTGTTTTTTCAGAATTGATCACCCTAGCCGATTTCACCATTCTCAATGAATCTTGCATTACCCTGCTTCAACAATTTTCGTATTTATGATTAGGACAATAAAACCTATACCATTTGGATTTCATTGAGCAAAAGTAACCACTCACAGTTTTGAACCAATTTCTTTCAAGGGATTATAAATCTCGCCTCCAATGGCAACCCCAAACTTGAAAGTGCCTTAAACTGCTCTTCATGTCCACAGCCTGCATGAGTCCTTGGAATTAGTAGGAATCTTATTCGCAAATAAATCAATTACATTTTAAGGGCTTCCCATCCATAATGAAATGGGTAAAGGTGAATTACTTTAACATGTCTTATTTATATCCATCAATATACAATTACGCCTTTCACTACTCCATTCTCGCTGTATGCACTGCATAGTGTATCAGGCACATATACCATGCTTTTCTAGGAGTTTAGCAAATGGGCCAAGGCCTTGACCTACTCCATCATATCTACCATTATATTCACCACCTCTATCTGATCTAATGATTTTCACCTTTTTATCTAATTGTCTTTCAACCTCAACAATGTACACCTCTAGAGCATCCACTACTTGAGATTTTTCATGCAATAAATAGATATAACAATAACGTGAAAAATCATCAATGAAAGTGATAAAATATTTTTCATTACCAAAAGATGGCGAGTCAAATGGCCCACAAATGTCCATATGGACAATTTCAAGAAGCCTTCTACTAGAGCACCCTTCTTTGCTCGGGTTAATTTTCCCTATCATTAATCCACACACATATCGACTGCAAAATTCTGTGTTAGACAAAAATCCCATCTTTTACTAATCTCTCCATTCTTTCTTTGGATATATGACCCAAACGTCTGTGCCACAAGTAAGCAGAACTTTCATTGAGTAGGTTACATTTAGTTCCAACATTATGATGCAGGGTTAGAAGGCTTTCAACAAAATGACTATTAAGATTCAGTTTATACAAGCCATCACATAAACTTCCAAAACAAACAAAGGAAGAATTCTTAAACAAACTTAATCTTTTATTACGAAATGAAAAGGAATAACCTTCAAGGTTAAGTTTAGATATTGAAACCAAATTATGAGAAATAGAAGGAACATAAAGTGTCTGAAACAAATCTAGATAACAACCAAAGGTCCAAATAAACAAAATGTCCCGTAGCAACCACTGGAACTTTGACTCCGTTTCCCACAACTATGCAACTTTCATTTTGGTTTAAAGTCTGGATTGTAAGAAAGCCTTGCATCGAATTAGAAACATGAACAGTGGAACCTAAGTCCATCCACCAAGTATTAGAAAGAACTTTAGTAAGATTTTATTCGAAACATACGTAAGCTAAAGGCTTACCTTTCTCTCAACCATACTACGCTAGGCAATTCTCCAACATGCCCAAACTTCTTACAGAAACGGCACTTGATATAGTTTTGTCCCCTCTCATGAGCCTCTTTACCTTGAGGAGGCCCATTGTTCTTAGGCGGTTCTACATTTTTGCTCTTCTTAGGTTTTTTTTCACTTATCGGGCTTCTTTGCTTATAAGGTGAACTGAATGATGTCCTTGTTTCTTAAGTCTTGTCTCTTCTTAAACTAGCATACTGGCTAATTCATTTACATTCCACTTGTCCTTAATAATCTTGTAATGAATTTGAAATGACCCATACTGAAGAGGCAAGGAATTTAAAATAAATTGAACTAGAAAAGACTCATCCAGATTCATCCCAAGAGCCTTCAGTTTAGTAGCTAGATTTGACATCTCAAGGATGTGCTCATGCATCATACGAGTACCATCAAACTTCATGGTGAGTTTAGCCATTAATGTCCCGGAAAGAGACTTGTTAGCTGAACGAAAACTTTCTTCCACAGTCCTAAAAAATTCCTTAGTAGTGTCACATTCAAGAAGTGTTGACTTAATGTTGTTCATTATGCTCATTCGCATAAACATAATGCTCAATCTATTCGATCTTTCCCAAGAATGACTTAAAGTTTTTTCTTCAGCACTACTTTCCTCAATAATAGCATGCGGTTTCTCAGTCCGAAGTGCCAAATCAAGATCCAATACACCTAGGTGAAACTGAACTTGCTCATACTAGTCTGAGAAATTTGTTCCATTAATGATCAAAACAGATGAATCATGCAAATGAAGCGAAACAAGTATTGAAACTGAAATTAAATATATGCTCACACCCTAATGCCTTGAGTTAAATAATAAACGATTAACAATACGTAACAGTACTACTGTGACACATCTTTCGATGAAAATTACAGCATACAAAATTAAACTTTTGACTATTATGGTGATTCCCTTTCACCTATTAAAATAATTAATGATATATCCATAATCTGATAGGTCTATTACCTTTGGGTATCTGATTCCAATTCTCAATTAAGGATACATATTAATTATTTTACCTTAGAATATTAATTACAAGAAAAGTATACCTTTTTTACTAAGCCAAAAATATTCTCATGATCAAGGATACAGATGAATATTTATTCAAATAATTTTGCAAAGTGATTTTTTTTTTTTTTAATACTTGGGATTCGAGTATTAAGATAAAAAAATATATATAGCTTGAAATCTATGGCTTTAGTCGACTTCGTGATTGACACATCGTCACCAAACCGATTCATAAAACGTATCTTAAGTTAAAATAGTTAATGGCAAAAGTAATACTTATTAATCATCAATTATAATTTGTCATTATCTACATAGTTTCATGTATGTGACAATTCATATTCAAATAAATTATAGAAAATAATTCTAATATATCAACACAAGAAATGTCACTCATAAGTATGAAACAATCAGATTTATTTATTTTTATTTATTTATTTATTTTAAATAATACATATTTCATCATGCATGAGTTCTTTAATTGATCTATACTTGTAGAACAAATTATGGGAAAAATTAAAAGCCAACAACATAATTATAGTATAGAAATTATGTTTACTAGAAAAAGATATGCATAATAAAATATGTCATCACTAGATAATCTCATGGAAATGGTCAAACCAACATATATGAATCACTTCAACAAAAAATAAATAAAATCCCACATATCTAGGAATTAATTATGGATGTTTAAGTCACAGATAACACAAATAAAAATAAAAATGAGATTTTGTTTCGTGGAAAATATCAACATGAGTCAAAAGAGAATAAATAAAATCAAAACTAAATCATATTAGATTTGACCGAGCAAAAATAAAATAAAAGAAATAAAATCTTCCACAAATAATTGACTCCAATTAATAAATCATAGTGGAAAATCATGAAATTCTTAACCTTGCTCTGATACCACATGTAAAAAAAATAATAATCAATGTAAGTCTTAATGCTTTCACACCTAAGATTTTTGACTATCATGATATTCACAAACATAAATAACATACCGAAATCCATAGCAATTTCTTGAATATTTCTTTCTTTCTGATTGTCGAATTCTTCAGGAGATAGATTTCTCCCTCTTAACCCTTTCTCTTAAAATGAAAAGTTGCATTCACACACTATGATGGAAACTGTACAATGCTTCTTAAATGGGTAGAGAGAGGACTTATTTCCTTTATGGTAACTGCCACGATCTAGTAACCACTACTCCACTTCCCATCAAAGTAGGGAGCAAAAATAAGAAATTGTATCTCTTATCGTATTAACCAACATTCTAGATATTAGATTAGATAACTTCCTTTTAATAAGAGACTAAAAGTCATACACATGTTATGTGGGATATTGATTTTTATTTTTTTTACATGTGGTATCAAATCAAGGTTAAGACTTTCATGATTTTCCATTATAATTTATTCATTGGAATCAATTATTTGTGGAAGATTTTTTTTCTTTAAAGGTTTGTTGTTACATGCAGAATATATTCAACTCCTATATGGTTACCCTCCTTTCACGTATCTGATATCGTAGTTTGTTGTAGGGCAAGAGGTTTCCCTAACGCCTAGAATACCACCCACTTTCTAAGGTATTTGTGTTATTGGCAAAGGGCAAGGACATCGCCTTCCACAAGAACTTTCAACAATCTTAATGCCGAGCTTTGTAACGAAAGCTTGTAACCACATGGGGCATTAAGATTGTTGAACATTCTTGTGGAAGACCATATCCTTGCCCTCTACCCATGCCTAAATGCCTTGGAAGTCTCAAGGTGGGTGATGCCTAGATGCCTTTTCAAGGTGGGTGATTAAGAAGGGGGACTTATGTTGTCTCATTAGGCTCTACATTAATGGAGAGATACATTAAAGAGGAGGGTAGCCATAAATAGGGTTGGATATGTCTACATAATGAACGACAAACCTTTTAAAAAATAAAATAAATAAAATAAAATAAAATAAAATCTTCCACAAATAATTGATTCCAATGAATAAATCATAATGGAAAATCATGAAAGTCTTAACCTTGCTATGATACCACAGGTAAAAATAAAATAAAATAATCAATGTAAGTCTTTATGCTTTCACAATTCCAAGATTTTGACTATCATGATATTCACAAACATAAATAACATACCGAAATCCATAGCAATTTCTTGAATATTTCTTTCTTTTTGATTGTCGACTTTAGAGATAGCTTCCTCTTAACCCTTTCTCTTAAAATGAAAAGTTGCATTCACACACTAATGATGGAAACCGTACAATGCTTCTTAAATGGGTCGAGAGAGAACCTATTTCCTTTCTGGTAACTACCACGATCTAGTAACCACTACTCCACTTCCCATCAAAGTAGGGAGCTAAAAAATAGGAAATTATATCTCTTATTGTATTAACCAACATTCTAGAGATTAGATTAGATAACTTCCTTTTAATAAGTGACTAAAATCCATACACGTGTCATGTGGGACAATTAAAAATATCTAACACTTTTGCCATCCATAATAGAATTAGGTACTCCTTGTCGAACTCATGGTCCTTGGGGAAAATAGAGCAATAAGCAAAACATCGCTTTAGATGCAATGGGAGATCTTGATAACTCAATATCAACCAAGGAAGTATTTCACATTTTCTCAAA
>JAEQBH010007129.1:350000-375531 GCA_016808115.1 Tetrastigma voinierianum | reverse complement strand
TTTGGTCCCTCCTCGAAGGTTCCCTCCGTGTCAACCTCTATCACATCCCGATCCATTACATGGGTTGGAGTGCAGTGCCGTACTTAGAGACATGGAGGCGTGAAACACCTCATGGACACGACATCTTTGGCGGTAACGCTAGCGATACGCCGCGGTGCCTACCCTCAGAAGTATCTCGAAGGGCCCAATGAATCTCGGCGATAGCTTCCCACGCTGCGGGCCTTTGACCACTCCCCCTCTTAGGCGCTCGCCTTGAGAAGGCAGTGAGCCCCGACCTCGAACTCTAAAGGTCGGCGTCGTGCGTCACGCATAGCTCTTACTGCAGCCGACCACGGCGGTGAGAAGGCTGTTGTCGTATCAAGCTTACCTTCTCGGAGGTGTCTCCTAATCAAGTCGGGACCGGTGATGGAGCTCTCCACCTCGGTCAACATAACGATCTACATGGCCTCCCCTTGCCGTGCCTCGTGCGGTGCCATCGTATGCTCGCTGGTAACTTTTTATTGTAGACGAAGAATTCCTACGGGGCAAAATGCCCTCCCGATACCCTTATGATCCAGGACATGTTACCGCAACATGTCCTCTAATACGTATAGTCCTCTCGGTGACCATACGCTGCGAGATTCGTTATACTCATCGTCAACCGTGTACCCACTTAGCCTTTTGGAAACTCTTCCAAAGTGCCTTGAAGTAAATCTCGGGTCTCTCAGAAGCTATAGATCACGGCACTCCATGTAGTCGGACTATCTCACGAATGTATAGCTTGGCGGAATCTCTCAGGCGAAGGTCATCGCACGGCTAGAAAATGTGTGCCCGACCGTGAGTCGGTCCATACTCGCATGCCGCGTCATGCTTCTGCTCGTCCGTGTGAGTGAGTCCTGAAGTCCATCGTGACGTGCTCCTTCCGCTCAGCCTATCAAATGGTAGTAGCCGCGCATTAATTGCTCGACCTTTACGCGACATGTGGGCATCGTCGAACAAAGTCCCCTACGTGTCTCTTCATCCCACTCGATAATGCGCGACGAAGATCTGGTACATCTTGACTGCTGATCTGGCGAATGCGAGGCGGTGAAACTCCACACCAGAGTCCTCCCCTCTCTCAGTCGGTCCATGGGGCCCTTACATTAGTCCTATATTAGAACTACCATCTGCAGTGAGCTTGTCCGGCCCCTCGTCCCGTACCTAAGCGTACTGCGTCATTTTTGATGGACACTATCCCTGCGTCATGTGGACTCAATCCTGTTCGACGAGACGGTGTAGCCACTAAACTCCCAGTACCACTGAATCGCCATGCCTTTGAGCCCGACCCCGCAGTCTCGAGCATCTGCCACTCCCAGAAGCTATACTAGCCAAGGCTCCCTCGTGACTTCGGTACAGTGCCATCAGCTACCATTTGCCCACGGGGTGGTGATGCAAAGTGAAGTCATAATCCTCTAGGAACTCCATCCATCTGCGTTGCCTCATGTTAAGGTCTCGCTGCGTGAAAATGTACTTCAGACTTTTATGGTCTGAGTACACCTCGAACTCCTCACCATATAAGTAGTGGCGCCAGATCTTCAAGGCGAAGACTACGGCCGCCAACTCCATGTCATGTGTGGGGTAATTCTGCTCATGATTCTTCAGGCGCGAGAACCATATTACCCTCTGGGATGCATCAAAGCACATCGATCCACGTCTCGAGGCATCTGATACCTTTAATGTACCCCTGTCCACATGCGGAACTATCAAGATGGGGTGATAGTCTCTTCTTCAGCTCTGGAATGCCTCTGGCATCGGTCATCCCTCAAGCTTGACACTCCTTAGGATTGACCTAGTCATGGAATGCTTGATGCGGAGAAATCCTCAGTGATCTCATTAATACCCGGTGATCGAGCTTCGTATCTAGAAGGCGACCCGGTCTCTCCCAACTCATCAGCACTTCGACCTTGCGCCCCAATCCGGAATTCAGGTTATTTCACGAATCAACCCGCCAAAAACTTGTTGACTTGACGAAGAACACATCTACAATTCTGACGTTATTACCAAGGACTATTGTCTAATCCTCGAAACAACGCCATAAACTTAATGAAGACCAAATGATGTTTGTATGTGAAAATATGGTCAAGGGAGTAGATATGGTAAATACTCAAAAAACTGAATTGAAACAAAGTAAGTATGTCTCAAAATTGAAATGAAAAGTATTACGACACTCAGCCCTTTCATGAGTGCACGGGTCATCCTGAGTAATAAAGTGGATTTCTGGGGTCGGATATAAATGCCACGAGAGGATTGGAGGTTCTCTACAATTGGGATTTGAACCACCCAGATTACAAAGGGCTCTTCGCTATTTAGGTGACCAAGTAGGATGTCGAATGAAATCAATTTAATTGAAACAAAACTGATTTAAAACTAATCTAAAAATCTACCAAATAAGCAACTATTCCCAATTCTAAAAGGTATGAAGAGAGTCACTGGGGATGGGGATAATTGTTTACAAATGTTTGCATTTAAGCAGAAAGTGCAACATTTGTGAGTTGAATCTTTGGTTGTCAAGAGCAATGTAGTATAGCTTGGATTTCTCCATACACCATACATTTCACTGATTAGAGATCCATATTCCTTTTCAAGACAAATGGAGTGCAAATGCTTCTGTAAATTGACACTCACTAAGATTTGATTGTTTTCTTTTTTGATACTTCTGACCATGTCTTAGGATGAAGGAATTCTTGCCCCCATAGGCGGGGATAATGCAAGCCTTCTCCAATATGGTGGTATCTCGTCCTTCAAATCTAATAAAATTTTCTATACTCCTTGATTAGATCTTTGCTAACACGGGATCAAGATCCTTTCATCGAATTAAGGAGAAACCTCGATCCAACTAAATTGATACATCATCTAATTAATCCTCACACCATGGTAATTAGTGATCTATCGAAATGTTTTGAGTTCATTAGTTCCAAGATATTAGTCTAACATACCCCACACAGGGATTCTGGCTCTTTACTCTCGGGAATCTCCATCTCTGTGTCACTCGGAGGGCCTCACGGAAATCGGAGCAAGATACGGCTCTTTTTGGGTATAAAAATTTACTAATGTTGAACAATTCATTGATAAAACAGTACCAATTATATAAATTCATTATTCGAACCCACAAAATAGCGAAAAGCGCAAATAAGATGTTCAACAATTAAACCCCTGACCCAGGGTGTTTAATGTTTCATTCTTGAATTCAAATCATCACCAAATCAAACAAAAAGTAAGAAAATGAAAAGAGAAAAGAAATCAAGAGAAAGAAGAAAAAGCCAGATTTGAGCAAATCTTCGCCTCAAGCATTAAATAAATTGAATATCTTAGTACGACACGAAATCCTTCATGAGAAATAAAAATGCAACAAAGAACTTCTCTAGGAATCTATTAAAAATAAAATCTGCTGGCAAAAACTAGAATAGGCGAGTTTAGAGAGAAAACCCTTGAGAAGAGAAAATCCAGATTTCTAGCTTCAATATTTGTCGAACATTAGTGAAATCGAACCTCGATGTACGGCACGAAAAGCTCTCTTCAATAGAAATAAAATGCAAAAAAATAACTCTCAGATCTAAAAAGAATCAAAATCTATAGAAAAACTGGAAAAATGGGCGGTCAGAAACCCCATGAGAGGCTCTCCAATCTTTCCGCTTGCCTCTTTACCTAAAAACGAGTATATATATATGGTCCACAGGGTGAAATGGGCTTGAAATTAGGTCGAAAACTCAATTTTCGGCCTTTTTCAAGTTCTTTGCGGCGTTTAAAGTGCGTGACACCGGCTTTTACATCCACGACACGACTTTAAATCGCGACACCAAAATGGTGTCGCGACACCAGCTTTCTGTCGCGACACCAACAATCTGTCACGACACCAGCTTTACATCATGTTGCATTTCTGTCGCGACTAATTTTAGACGGCAAGCGGTTTTTCTTCTCTAATTTGCCGGGGCCACTAACTTCGCCGTTTTAGCTTCCGGATTTGGGCGTGTGAGTACTCGTTGGAGCTCTTTGAATATGAGAATGCAGCATGAGAATTTGAACCATTTGATGTTCCAGATGGTACAGAAATTAATCTTCCCAGTAGCCTTATTTGTGAGACTCTCGAGTTGACTCTTCTTTTGGAAATATATTGCTCATTTCTTGCCAAATCACTTGCTTTTCATCAATAATCCTACAAAACCAAGTTTAGAAATTTTATGAGTTTACATGAATATGGATATTAAATGCAAATAGCATGTGAAATGAACTAAAAATATAGATGAGTTTTGCATTCATCACAACGTAGACTCTCGGGATCGGGGGTTTCTTGAGCTCCTTGGTGGGATTTTCTCCCTACTTGGGTTTTATTCCCATTTTAAATGTTTTACTAATGTTGGTTGGTTTGAGGCCGTGAGGGACCGTTTGATCGATCCCGAAACATGGGACAATTTGTAAAATTTTGGGATTTTCTTGGTTGGCGTAGTGCTTGAATTTAGAGGGCTGTTTAGATTGTTTTAATTCCAAAATATTTCTTGTTAATCATGTATTAGTTTGATTGAGGCCGGAATGGCCGTGGATTGGGTTCACTAAGTGAGCAGGTTGAGTTGTGATTTTTCGGGAATAATGTAGAGGTTTCACTATTCCGAAAGCAGTCATTCAAAATATATTTTGTGTAGGGAAATATGTGTTTAATTAGTGATTCAAATTGAACCCTTTGTGATTGATCGTGCTAAGTGGTAATTTTGATGGGATAAATGTATAATTACATAACATGATTGTGATTTGGATTATGCGAGTATATTCATGTTTGCATGTGATTAAGGCTTTGTATTGGAGCCGCTTTGCCATTCCATATCTACCTTTGGAACATCTAAGTTATAGGAGATAGTGCATGAGATGAAGTCTAGAAAAATGGTTGGAGGGTAGTCTAAAATATAAAATATCGGAGGGTAGTCAAAGCGAAATAATATCAATCGCTCAGGCGGCCAGTGATATTCATCGGAGGGTAGTCCACAAACAAATAATATATCAACCGTCGGAGCGGCCCAGTTGATATATATTCATCGGAGGGTAGTCCACAACAAATAATATATATCAATCGTCGGAGCGGCCCAATTGATATATATACATCGGAGGGTTGTCCACTAATAAAATGAATTCTCATACAAGGCTTAGGCGAGTGTGAGAGAGTCGGTGAGGACTCGGGATCTGAGTTGGTCATGTAGACATTCAAGTAGGATCATGCATTTGCTTGAATGTGTGTTTAATTTGGAACATTGCACTGCACTTAGGTGGTGAGTAGCCCATTTAGGGCGATTCTCCTACTGAGCTTTAGCTCACCCCGTCGTGGGATCCCCTTTTCAGGTACAGGGAGCGTGCGCAGACGAGTTCGTCCTAAATTTGAGTTCTAGAAGAAAGTCAGAATGTGGCTTTGTTGATGTTTACATGTATTAGAACTAATTAAGTTTAATATATGTATTGTTTAAGAGTGAAGATATTGTAACTCTTGTAACTATGGAATATATATAGTTGGTATGCATATTGGATATATTATTATATATAATGCATATATTGAATTTGCTTAGGACGGGTTATATACGGGTTTATGTAATTGGGTAGAGCTCCCAGGTACAAAGGAGACTATGCCGATTTTTACGAAGTGACGTCGGGTAACCGCGTCCATATATTCAGCCGGGGTTATTGGGTAGTCAACGGACCCCCGGGTTTGGAAATCACCGAAACATTATCGAGCTTAGGTATCACGAATACCTAGGGGCTCGGGTTTGGGTATCCATCACCACTAGGTGGTATGTGGTGTAGATAGGTTTATGGGAACCCATGGATAGAAAATTTGGGCTTAGGCCGCGCCGATTAAGAGCATCACCACTAGGTGTGGCGTTGAGTTTAGGTATGGGTTACCTAGGAAAATCAGGACAAAACTAGGACACTACAGTACGTGTGTTGATGTGTTTTGTGTGATTTTGTGAATTAATTGGTGATTGTGTATAACATGGTTTGTAATGTGTTATAATATTGTGTGCTTGGTAGTTCGCATAGATGAGATAATGGAAATATTTTAGAAAATGTTTGGAGTGGTATAGTGTACAAAACCGGGATAAAAATGAGAAAATAAATTTTAATAAATTTATTGGATGGGAATTGAAGAAAATAGAGAAAATAAATTTTATAGAATTTATTTAGTGGAGAAAAATTTTCGAGTGGAAAGCTGGAAAAAGAAAATAAATTTTATAAATTTATTTGAGATTGAAAGAGGAAAATAATTTTCTAAGGTTTTATATGGTGTAAGAGTGAAGAAAAAGTGAAGAAAATAAATTTTATGAATTTATTTGATGTATTATGGAAAATGGAAAAAAAAAAAATGATTTTAGTGGATTTTTAGAATTTTCCAATTTAAAATAAATGAAAAAAAAAAAAAAATTAATTTTAGGCAAAATCGTTTTAGACTCTTGCCCAAATATATTGAAAAAAAATAATTTTTATTACTTGTCCCCGATTTTGTATTGCGGGAAGGAAACTTGAAGAATTTGGAGGTATTATATTGTGAGAACAAATTTTTGTATTGCAAAGGTTGAGGTTGTATTGCAACAAGGGCTTGTAGGGTGAGAGGTGTATTGCAATAGAGAGTAGGCTAGCCATTGTATTGCAGGATTGTATTGCAGGAAGGCTTAAAGTAAAGGAAATTGTATTCTGTCTAGATTTTGAAATGTAGAGAAACTGAGTAGCAGATTGTATTGCAAGAAGGAAATTGTATTGCAACATTATATTTGCAATATAGTGGGAAACAAACAATAGAAATTGTATTGCAATATACAAGAGTGTATTGCAAGGAAAGGAGGATTGGAAAATTGTATTGCAAAGGTAGTAGTGAAGAAGGTAAATTGTGTTGCAATACAATTTTGTATTAATGACGAATATTAATCCATAAGCAGTAAACCGTGAATAGTAATCGGTGAGCATTAATCGCGAATAGTAATCCATGAGCGATGGCAAGTGAATAGTAATCAGTGAACATTACGCGTTGGCCAGGTCCAGCTGTGAGCGATAATTCGAAAAAATTTTTTTGAAAAAAATCAAATAAAATAAAATTTGATAAAATTTTTCGAAAAATAAAATTTTCAAAAATAAAATTTTCGAAAATAAAAGTTTGTTGAAAACAATATTTAAATCACGAAATGGATTGCCTTGCATTCACAGTAAATGCAAGGACAATGTGTATACTGCTTGATTTATGTATGATTAGTGTCTGAGAACATTAGTTTGTGCCTTAGAATCTGTATTGTAGTGCTTCTGGATTTGAAATCGTGATTGCGCGGTAGTTGCGTAGGAAATTATATGCATGGTGAAATGCGTATAGGAAAGGGTAAATACTAGGTTATGAGTAATGACCTTAGGGTTTGAATCATGAAATGAACAAAGGGCATAAGACCTAATTGAAATAAATAAATTGAGTGGATTTGAGATTTGGCATCTTAAAAATGAGCGGGTCGAGTTCGCGAAGTTGTAAATCCCCATTAATGTCAAACATCGCATTACTAGTTAGATTGAAGTGAAAATTAAATGACTCTTGTTGCCATTGAGCGAGTATAGATGGCTGAGTCGAGGGCCCGGGACGTAGGGGCGTCCACGAGTCTTGGTCAAACACCACCGGTGTTTGATCGGCGGACTTTGCGGTGTGGGTATTACGAATCTTGTCGCCTTGCGAAATTTGGTATAGTAGGTAGACGGGAGATCCTGCTAACCTCGGAGGTTTAGGACGTATCATCCTCAAGAAATTCCACGGGAGTAGAATCCGGTGGTGGTAGACCATTGGTTCATGCGAAACGAGAAAGTGTTAGAGGCTATGGAGATTACCTCGTGCGACCGGATTAGATTCAGAGCGGGTTCTAGCTAGAGAATAGAGGCCCGAAATATGGTGGAAATGGGCAAGGACCTCCTAGGACCTTGGGGGCGGGTTATCGTGAGTATCCTAGGGATAGAGGCGAGAATAAGAATGATAGGTCGGGGTTGCGGGAGTTAAGAGATCTCGGGGGACTCTACTCACGGTGGACTGAGGATTATGGACATGTCGGAGTTCGATGTCATCCTTGGGATGGATTGGGTGACCGGTTCTGAGGTTGTTATCGGTGTGGCGCGAGTTGCACGCCTATATGCAGGACGATGCTCGTATGGTATTTCAGGGGGAAAATCATGACATTTTGGCCCCGGACGGTATAAAGTCAAGTATGTCGAGGAGACTGATTAGGGGGTTGGCTCGCGAGCCTTACCCTAGAGGACGAGGAGGGATCGGACTTGGATCTACCTCGAGTAGTGTGCAAATATGTGGATGTTTTCCAGATGAGCTACCTGGACTACCTCCACAGAGGGTAGTAGACTTCGGTATCGAGTTACACTCTGGTACTTCTCCCATCTCTATGACTCCGCATAGGATGGAACCGGTTGAGTTGCAGAAACTCGGAGTCCGATTCACAAAGGCTATTGGATAAGGGGTTTTATTAAGCCCAGGAGGCACTTCACCACGGGGCGCGGTTCAGTTGCGAAGAGAAGGACAGACCCTTATTTGTGCATTGATTAAACGATTGAACCGGGTTCGATCAAGAATCGGGTACCCATTACGGATTGATGATTGCTGACCCGAGTTAGAGGCGAGTCTGCGGCCGACGCCCTTTGGTTACCATCAAGCCGGGTTAAGGAGACAAATACCTAAGGCGGCGTTTGGGACGCGTTATGGGCACTTTGAGTTCACGGTGATGCCAGTGGATTGAAAAGCGAAATAGAAACTATGACATTTATGGGTCATCATGGGGTGTTCCAGCCCTATCTGCCGTCGGTTAATGCGTAGTCTTAAGTGGATGACATTTTGATCTCTACTCCCGGTGAGTGGGAGCATAGTATCACTTGAGGATCGTTTACGGTTGTTGGGAGATACCATCGGTACATGCACGCCAAGTTTAGTAAGTCACGAGTTTTGGCTGCGAGGTGAGATTGCAGGACCACTGTGTTCATGCTCAGGGTATCAATCGACTGAGAAGGTTGAGACGGTGATGAGTTGGGAGACCGAATGTCAATCTTAGAGATCATTAGTTTGTAGTTAATTTAGATACAGAACCTAAGAATGGGTTTAGGCTTTTGTCCATTCGGGACGGGATCGTAAGGATACAACGGGATATAGACTGTGGATTGGGACGGCCCTGGCCGTAGAGAGAGAAATCGAGGATACTTGGGACACTCGGGATACGGGTGTTGCAGAGGGAGGATCGGCTTTCTCTGGTTCGGGGAAGGCGAGAAGACTTACGCTTCACTGGGTTGGGACTGGAGCGGGTTGGGCATGAGTGGAAGGTTGCCCAAGGGCGGATCTGAGACTTTGGGACGTACGGTCCCAGTTACGCCGTAGGACGGGAGAGTATCTGATTCATTCCTCCCACCACCAATGTGATTCGGAGGAACCGATTTCGGTCGGTGTGCTCTCCCAGCACTCAGCCCAGCCTGAATAGACGAGAGGGGCCCCGAGTGGCTGGGTCAAAGTCGGGGACGAGATCGAGTTCACGCGGCCAGGCGTGGTAGGACTTGCCAGGAATTAGTAGACTGGTTGTTGATTGTCGAATTTTGGACATGGATGAGTTGTAATGTCGGTTAATAGTGGTGGACATATTTGCGGGTTGTCATACCCGACCACGACGCTGGATTTGGGCTTAGAGGTTAAGACCTTTTGAGAAGCCACGAATAGATGCTCTTTCCTAGGATGTAGATTGAGAGTTGACCGGAATGGAAATTCGGGATTATGAATGAGGTCTCTTAGAGATTTTGCTCATGGTGGAGCCAGGTTGAACATCTGTGGCATCATTCCGTTCATGTGGTGACGCAGCGTCGAGTCGGGTGTAGATTCTTTGCTGATAGGTCATTCACCACTCTTGGTGAGTGGGGTGAGTTGTCTTTAGGGCTACGTCAGTAGAAGACTCATAGTTCGATTAAGGTAAAGTGAAGAATAATTAAGTGTGTTAGGCAGCGAAAAGGGATTCGTAAATCCTCAGTGAGAATCACAGGTTAGGGTGCGTAAGAGACCAGGGAGATATCGAATTTACGTGATAATGTAATAGGCTTGAAGTGTAAAGCTAGAAAGTTATGTGCCGAGATAGAAACCACGGGGGACATGGTTGTCGCGGACTTAGAGTTGAGTGATAGGGCGGGGTGACTCGAGGGTTGGATACCCTTTAGGTGCATTGGGTGCGTGGTGGCAAGGGCTCGGTAAATGGATGTCATGCATGGCATGGATTGAGTTGACAGTCCATTGGATTGTCAGTGATTGTGACCTTGGAGAGGTTAGCTGTGAGACCCCGGAAAATCCAGATTTCCTAACGAAGGGTAAAATAGTAATTTCGGTTGAAAATCAGATTTTCTAGATCTGGATAATAAAGCAGGACTTCATCGTTGGAATCGTCTGTGAAGTCTGCTTCTACGTTAATTCGTTGGATTCCGAGGTGGTGAGGAAGTCACGTTTTTAAAGGCGTGGTGTCGGATGTGGCTGCGTAGTAAGGGGATTGCAAGTAGGGATTAGAGGAACTGCCACGTGGAGGAGACTGAAATGCCCGAGCCATTGCATGTCCTCATGAGGACACATGGCACAGAGAGTGTTTGGTCGCGTGGCCGTATGAGGCATGTTAATAAATAAAGAAGAGAAATTAAGAAATTAAAAAAAGAAAAGATGGAAATTTGATGCTTGTACGGTGTCTTGGGGAAGGAGGGAGGAAGCTTCCTCCTTTATTATACGTTGAATCTTAAGGAGGAGAGAATGGGGAGAAAATGAAAGAGAATGAGATGAAATG
Source organism: Tetrastigma voinierianum (assembly GCA_016808115.1). Lineage (NCBI taxonomy): Eukaryota > Viridiplantae > Streptophyta > Magnoliopsida > Vitales > Vitaceae > Tetrastigma > Tetrastigma voinierianum. The sequence goes on along the minus strand of JAEQBH010007129.1, from coordinate 364,711 downwards.
AGAAGGAAAAGAAAGCAAAGAAAGAAGAAGTGAGGCCCAGGCTTGTAATTTTAAGGAGGAAGACATAAATGCTTCTCGCTCATTTCTTCTTAATTTGGTTTGACAGGCGAGTGGGTGGGAGATGGGGTTTTAGAGAGAGAAGTCTGGCTTCTCTCTAAGATCTCTGACAGTCGGACAGTCGGCTCGCCGGCCTGAGGCAAAAGTTGGTTTTACACGTCGAGGCTCGATGTGAGTACGGATTTGGGGGTTAAAGCTGAAACTCCGAGAAGGTAGGGGTTTTTCTCCCACTTGTTTTACTTTGTGCTTAAGGGTTATGTAATGGATGGGGTTGTTGGGGCTGGATGAGGCGTGGTTTCGGTTCCAAAGCTTTGGGCAGGAGTTAAAGAAATCCACCAGAGTGTTTGAGCAGTCCGAATTTGTTTGGGTGTTTACTTTGAATTGCGTGGTGTTATGTTGCTGCCATGAGAAATAACATGTGGTGTGAGAGTGTGGGTTGTTCAAGAGGCCGTAGGATTATTATAGCCCATGTGAGCTAAGTTTATGTTATCATTATAAACTGAATAACATGATGTATGGATTTAATTTTGTTAATATATGCATGAGTGATATATTAGCATGTAACACCCGATCAGAGAGAGTGTACGATTACATGAAATCTTTGTAGGGGTGTATAAGAATTAAGTGTCACATTGTATTATTTTGGAGATGAAATTAGGAAATTATAAATTTTGGAACCGATTTGAATTTACTTAAAACAAAATTTACAATTGTAAATTTAAAAGATATGTAAGAACGTAATTAAGTTAGAGATGAATCAGAGCGTAGTAAGGAATTTCAAAAGTTGGATTTGCAATTAAGAGGTTGAGGGGTGAAAGTATAATTAATGGAAGTTTAAATAGTAAATTAATAATAATGAATTACTGAATTTTTCGGGAAGTCTCGAAAATTATGAATACCGGACAGTGAAGCCCACGATTTATCAGTTAAGTTCGTCTCATGAAATCCTAGTGACCTAGAAAGTTCGTTTAATTCAGGAGCAGGTCGGAATGTTTTCACAATTTCTAGGTGGCAGTTTAGAGTGAAACACGAAAGCAGGATTTAGAAAAAATTAGAAAAATGACAAATACTTAAAGAATATTTAATTAGGATAAAGAAAATTAAAATCGGGACAAAATAAATTATTTCGGAACAAGCAGGTTTAAAAAAGTGGAATAAAGGGACATGTGGGTCCCAAAAAAAAAAAAAGAAGTTAAAAATAAAAAAAAGGAATAGGCGGGACGAGAGGTGGACGGGAGAGGCGCGTGCGAGACGAATTATCCTTTTTAAATTTTTTTTTCTTTTACTTTCTTCTCAGTTCTGCAATCGACCGTGGACCTCATCGGGATAAACACGAAAGTGCTCTACCTTGTGAGAGGCTCTGGCGTGAGTACCAAAAAAACGAGTTTCAGGAATTCGGGTAAATGTCACGAAAAACCCAAATTTTTAGTTTCTCGGATCCTACGCTATTCTAGTGGTCGAATTTTTCGGACCAAAGTTTAAGTTACTCTACGTGACGAGAGCTACGCGTGGACACCAAAATCTTGGCTTTTTGTCAAGGTTGAAAAGGTGGGAAATTTTCCTACTTGTATTATTTCGAGCCTAAAGGCTATATAATGGCTTGGAATATTCTTAGAGGCCATAAATTCAGTCCCAAAATTTTTAGATTGAGTTTAGGAATTTTTAGGAAATTTTAGGAAATTTTGGGACTATTTCGGACGGTCAGAGTACGAATTTCGAATTTGTTTTACATTTGTTTTTTGATTGAATTTCAGGATTTTATTCAAGCAGTCCGGACAAAATTTTAAATGTTTTTGGTGTTTTAGACTATATGGAAAGTCCGCTAGTCTAGAATCTAACCATATCTTTGTGAATGGCATTTGGGGCCCACAGCCCCTACGAAAATTTTAATTGCTTTACAGTGTGCAAATTGCTTAGTTGTCTTTGGCGTGTGTGATCTAATACATCAGTGTGTAGGCTAAAAGCAAAGGCGGAAAGTTGTGGAGCGTAACCGAGTTTAGCAAGCAAGGGTGAGTGTTCCTAAACTCATTTTCCAAATACTAGTGTATTATTATTATTATTATAAAGCTGTTTTCTTATTTGGTATTTCGGTTTGAGTACCAAACCATCTTTCAAGCAAGCAAGTAAGTAAATGGTTTGAATAATTAAACCATTTTCAAGCAAGCAAGCAAATGGTTTTGAGTTAAACCATTTTGAAAAGTAAGTAAATGGTTCTAAATTGTAAACCATCTTTCAAGCAAGCAAGTAAGTAAATGGTTTGAATAATTAAACCATTTTTTCAAGCTTAAGCAAGCAAATGGTTTTAAATTGTAAACCATTTTTTCAAAAACAAACAAGCAAGCAAGCAAGCAAAGAATGTTTGAAAAACAGGCCTTCCTAGTTCTAAGCAAGAAAACGATTGAGAGGTATTCCGTGCGTGCACGGTAGGATCCTCATACATGCATTTTTAGGTTGCACGGTCGGCAAGCGTGGGACATACATCATGCATTTAAAGGAGACCGTGGCACGTACGAGGAGTATATAAAGTTATGAGCTCTAACCATATGGTGATGGCGACCGGGTCAATTCCACCATATTCCAGGAAAAAAGGTGATGCGGACCACGGAGTCCTTCCAGGCACGGTCGCCCAGGCTTCCGTGTTAAACAAATTCTGATGAAGTAAAATAGGCCTCCCGGTGGTTGATGTTTATGAGCATAATATACGAGTTTTGAAAAATCCAACCCATTGGTTCGGTCGCGGGCTTAGGAGTTTTAAAGCAAGCGGTTGAGCCGGCTCCCGTTTAGATTTCAAAGCGATCGGTTGAGCCCGGGCTCAGTGGGATTTTAAAGCAAGCGGTTGAGGCCCGAACTCCGTTTATTTTCAAAAGAATGCGGTTGAGCCCGGGCTCCGTTTTTGTAAGAAAAGTTTGAGAAACTTTTAAAGCAAAAGGTTTGTGAAGGTTTTAAGAACTTTTCAAACAAGATAAAGAAAACGAAGCAAAGAAATTTGAGAAGTTTTATAAACTACAAGCAAGCAAACAATAAGAGTTTATAAGCTTTTAAAGAAAAGCAAAAGTAGCGAAGCAAGTAAAGAAAAGTTTTAGAAACTTTTAAAAACAAGCAAGTACAAAGCAATAAGCAAGAAAGTTTTAGAAACTTGAAAGCGAAAAGCTTACGGAAAAGATTGTAAAGAAAGTTTTACGAGTTTGAGATGTTTAGGAAAGAAAAACATTTATAAAACATACGCTCCAGGCTCGTTTAGCTCATTATTTGTATTTTAAAACTATTTTCCGGGTACGGACACTCCGGACCAGCTGGAGGCGAGTTAGGATTCTCGACATTTATGTCGGTCTGCGGTAATTAAGAATATTATTAAGTACTTTGAACTTGTATAATGGAGCATATGTATGTACATAGAGTAGTTTTGTGAGAATGTGTTGGTATCTTTGGTTGCCATATTTTGGATATAGTGTAAATTGGATGTATACGAGTTTGGGACATGTCACATATGCGTTGTTATGCTGCGAAATTTTATAAAATCATAAGTTTAGAAAGAAAATTTTTATAGGAGGTTTAGCAAGCAATGCGGCTTCGGCTTCCACGGGAGTTTCTAGTCGTTAGAGGTATGGTGGGGATTTGTGGAGTGGCGACATGCCCGCCTTTGGGAAGGGGTGGGGGTGTGTCGGTGTGGTATCGAGGAGCGAGGTTGTATATAATAACCTAGGACGTGAGTAAAGATGATACCACGCAAGGTGGTATCAGAGCATAAGTTATTGGCAACCATGCATGTTCAACTTAGAGTACATACATATAAAGTGATTCAAAGTATTAAATAGTTTATATTTTTGGAAATTACAGCACTATGTCAGGTAGAGGACGTAGAGGTCGTCCTAGGAGAGTTATTCCAGCGGTTTCCAATGTCTACGTGCACGTGAGAGATGAGCAGTAGTTGGTTCCACTACAGCCTCAATGAATCGACACTCCGGCGGTAGGTCGAGGCTGGACCATCGGGCCGCGGAGGGCTTAAGTGCGGGATTGGTTACGGCCCGGAAGCCCAGTGGCCGCAGTTGCACAGGATAGTAGTCATAGCGACCGTCGGCGGTCGCGACCTCCACACCCAGCCTAGGAGGTTATTGGAAGAGCTAGGGAGGTCAATGGGAGAGTCTGAGCGGGCGCCAAGCCATATGAGGCGTGGGTGATCCGGGAAGCGGCCCAAGATTATGGCTAGATAGAGTAAAACAAAGTATATGGGTTATAGACACTGAATGAGCAAGAGTCTTGTTTTCCGGTTGTCTAATGGAGACAGTTTAAGGTGGTGGGATGCCGTAGAAAGGAAGTATCTGATGGTATAGCATGGGACCATTTCGAAGCAAGAATTCAACGTAGATTCTTTCCTCAAAGTCATAAGGATTCAAAAAATTGAGGAGTTCTTTGAAATTAGAACAAGAACATGTCGGTGTCGAGAATATGAAGAGTTCTCGGAATTAGTTAGATTGGTTCCTATATTCAAGCGGATGAAGTCACGAAGTGCAAGGTTTTATCGGGACTACGACACAAGATCGAGTGCATTTATCGGTAGTTCCTCGGAATTAGATTGGGGACTTAGTAGAGTGCTCTACGAGGTTGAACAAGTACCACGGCTATGTATCGGAGTAGGCGGGAAAGTAAAGTAAGAGGAGTGCACGGGCACGTCCCAGCAAAAGCTGGGACGATCTGATGAGGAGCAAGAAGAGGTTATAGGGGCCAGGAGTGCGGGTCGGAGCTATCTCTAGTCAGGGATCGGTGGGGCCCCGGTTGCTAGCATTGGCACCCAGTGTCTTCACGTATGTCATATATCGAAGCGACACCATGGATAATGTAGGAGATTCGGGTATAGGGTGTTTCAGCGCGGCCCGGGAAGGCCATTTCATTAGGAGTGCCCTCGGTGATTGGTGCGGAAACATCGGTGTGGTCTAGCTACCTAGTACGAGAGATGAGCACACGGAGGTCGTCGGGAGAGGTTTCCCCCGGCGAGAGGGGCGGTACGGCCACGGGTAGAGGTGGGCGGTGGCGAAGTGAAGGCGTGCAGGGGACTCTGACAGGAGCCTTGCACTTAGGCCAGTATATCTTTGTGACTCGGCCAAGATGCGAATCGACTCGGATGTGGTCATTGGTATTATTTCTATCCTTGATCATGATGTATACATTAGTGAACCAGGAGCTATGCATTCATTTGCATCGAAGCCATTCTTAGATGGTTTCGGATAGAACCCGGCCATTAGAGGGTCGTATGAGGATTTCCCTTACAGGCCCGGAGATCCAGTTAATTCTCGAGACGGAGTAGTCGAGAGATAGTAGGATTACGATTTAGGGCTGAGAGTTCCAACGGATCTTGTGGCCTTAGATATAGGGACTTTGATGTAGTTCTCGGTATGGATTAGTTTGTCTGCGCCATAGAGCCACATTGGATTGTTATAAAGGAAATAAAAGCTAAATAGGCCAGGAAAGTGGAGGTAAAGTTCAGAGGAATACGTAGAGAGTTATCTTCCTGTATGATCTCCGCCATGACAGCACAAAAAATGTTGCGTAAAGGATGTCAGGGTTATCTAGCTTATGTGGTGGAGACAGGGAAGGAGGGGACTATATTGGATGAGATTCCAGATGTTAGAGAGTTCCCAGATGTATTCCCAAATGATATTGCAGGATTACCTCCAGAAAGAGAAGTGGAGTTCAACATTGATTTGACCCCAGGGACTGAGCCCATTTCCATTCCTCCTTATAGGATGGCTCCTTGAGTTGAGAGAGCTTAAGGCTCAGTTAAGAATTGTTAAGTAGGGATTCGCATTCAGGCCGGGCATATCCCCACAGGAAATCAGTTCTCTTCGTGAAAGAAATATGGGAGTTTGCGGTTGTGTATTGATTACGAGGCGGTGAACGAGTTACCATCACGCCGATCCATATCCGCTCCTAAGTCGATGAGGTTATTTGATCCAACTCGAGGATCTCGGTATACTCCAAGATAGACTTGAGGAATTCGGGGGTATCATCGGTTGAGGTGCGGGAGAGTGATGTACCTAAAATTTGCATTCGAGGACACGCTCACGGGCATTATCGGTTTTTAGTGATGCCATTTGGTTTGACTAATGCTTCCGGCGACGTTTATGGATTTGATGAGCGGGTATTCGGTATTTGGATAGGTTCGTCATAGTCTTTATTGATGATATCTGGTGTATTGGTAGTTAAGAGGAACATTCAAGAGCATGGTTGTGTTGCAGACCCTAAGGGAGCGGCGGTTGTATGCCAAGTTGAGCAAGTGTCAGTTTTGGCTCAACGAGGTGGCATTCCTAGGTCATGTCATTTCAGCTGATGGGGTGAGTGTGGATCCCCGAGAAAATGAAAATTTGTGATCGATTGGAAACCGCCAAGAATGTGTCGGTGAAGCTTCCTTGGTTTAGCGGTGTCTGGGAAGTTTGTTGAGGGGTTACTCCCGAATGCTTAGCCCATGCCAGTGTGAGGAAAGATGTTAAGTATGATTGGTGATGCACAGCCGGAAGAGTTTCGAAGAGTTGAAGAGTAGATTGACTTCAGCTCCAGTTCTAGCTTTACCCAATGGGAAAGATGGATTTGTGGTTTATAGTGATGCTTCCAAGCAAGGCCTTGGTTGTGTTTTGATGCAGAATGATAGGGTGATTGCCTGCACTCTAGGCGACTAAGAAGCATGAAGAGAATTGCAGACACACGACTTAGAGCTAGCTAGGCGAGTTGTGTTTGAAAATTTGGAACATTATTTATATGGTGTTCCTTGTAGGATCTTCTGGATCACAAAAAAGTCTTGATATATTTTCACCCAAAAAGATTTAAACTTGAGACAAAGAAGATGGCTTGAGTTGATTAAGGATAATTTGTACTATAATTACCCGTCAGCGGGAAAAGCTAATGTAAGTAGCGGATGCCTTGAGTAGGAAGACAGAGGTTCTTTGTCTCACATGAGATCAGGTTACATTCCACTATTGGTGGATCTGAGAGCTTTAGGGGTGATATTGGAGGTTGGGGATTCGGGGCCTTGTTGTTGCGTTTAGTTAGACCGCCTGGTGGATCAGTTCTAGCGAGTCGCATGATCACAAATGATTAAGCAAGGAAGAGATAGAAAAGGAAAGAAGCGAGTTTCAAATCGGAGATGATGGCATGATGGTGAGAGAAGGACGGAGAGTGTGTGTGCCGGAGTATGGCGGGCTGAAGAGACATTATGGAAGAAGCACATTCATGCACATATGCTATGCATCCAGGTAGTACTAAGATGTCTACGGGACTTTGAAAGAACATTCTTGGTGGAATGGGATGAAGAAGAGATCATAAATTCGTTTCAGTGCCTAACTTTTGTCGGCGGATTGAAGCGAGCATCGAGGCCAGCGGGAAGATCTGATTACTCCACACTATCCCAGTATGGAAATGGGAGAAGATCACTATGGATTTTGTTACAGGTCTTCCACGGACTCAGAGGCAACATGATGCGATATGGGTAATAGTTGATCGATTAATGAGAAATGCATTTCACCAATTAATGTGAGATTCATTGAAAAATTGGCCAAATTGTATGGATGAGATGGTAGAGACCATGGGGTTCCAGTTTCGATAGTGTCAGATCGAGACCCCAGGTTCACATCAGGTTTGGCCCTGGTTACCCAAGCGGCTTTGGAATTTTCGCCTACACTTCGGCACAACATTTCATCCTCCGACGGATGGCGGTCGGAGAGGACTATTCGGGCGTTAGAGGATATGCTGAAACTTGTGTGATAGAATTCAAAGGAGTTAGGATACTCACTTAGCACTAATGGGTTTGCCACCACAATAGCCTGTATGAGGCCCGGGTATAGATATGGCTCCATTTGAGGCACTATATGGCGGGGAAATGTAGGACTCGGTGTCTTTGGGATGAGGTTAGTGAGAGAAGGCCCATTAGGCCATGAACTGGAGTACGGATCACTTCGGAGAAGTAGAAAGTTGTTCGTGATAACTTGAAAATAGCAAGAGATAGACAGAAAAGTTATGCGAACAATTGTCGTAGAGACTTACGAGTTTGGAGATAGGCTGACCCAGAGTCTTTTGAAGATTTCGCGGAAGGTGTGTTGAGATTCGGGGAAGCGAGGCGAGCAGTCAGAGATATATGGGACCTTGAGAATTGTGAGTGGAGTGGGACCAGTAGCCTATAGGTTGAAGTTACTTCAGAGTTATCGAGGATTCAAGATACATTCCATGTCGATGATGAAATATATCGGATCCCTCACATGTATTGAAATCGGTGCGGAGTTAAAGGAGAACTTGACTTATGAAGAGATACTTATGCGGATGTGAATCGCAAGGAACAGGTGTTGAGGAGCAAAGTGATTCCATTAGTTAAGTCTTATGGAAGAATCATGAGAGGAGAGCGACTACTTAGGGCAGGCTCGATTCTTGTATCGATTACCCTCCCTTATTTTTCGGGATGAGGTATTTTCGTTTCCTTTCTTTTGGAGTTTAGTTTATTCATTTTCGAGGAATGAAATGTTCCTAAGAGGAGAGTTTTGTAACACCCCGTCTGAGAGAGTGTCTGATGCGTAATCTTGTAGGGGTGTATAAAATCTTAAGTGTCACATTGTAGTATTTTGGAGATGAAATTAGAAATTATAAATTTGGAACCGAATTTGGTACTTAAAACAAAATCTGATTGTCATTTACCAAAAAGGATATGTAAGACATAATTAAGTTAGAGATGGGCCATAGTAGGAATTTCAAAAGTTGGATTTGCAATTAAGGAAAGTTGAGGGGGTGAAAGTATAATTAATGGAAGTTTAAATAGTAAATTAATAATGAATTGCGGAATTTTTCGGGGAAGTCTGAAAATTCTCTAGATCTCGGATGTGAAACGGACTATGCCGTTAAGTTAGATCTCGCGAAATCTAGTGACCTAGAAAGTTTAAGTTTAATTAGAACTGATCGGAATATTTTACAATTTCTAGGTAACGAGTTTAAAGTGAAACCTGAAAACGGGATTTTAGAAAAATTCCGAAAAATGGCAAATACTTAAAGAATATTTAATTAGGATAAAGAAAATTAAAATCGGGACAAAATAAATTATTTCGGGGCTGAAACGGACCAAAAAGTGGAATAAAGGGACATGTGGGTCCCACATCAAAAGAAAAAAAAAAAAAAGTTAAAATAAAAGGAATAAAGTGAGACCGAGAGAGGATGGGCAGAGGAGAGGCGCAGTGCGGAGGCCCAATTATCCTTTTAAATTTTCTTTTTACTTTCTTCTCAGATTCTGAAAATCGGCCGTCAGTTCATCGGGATAAACACGAAAAGAATACTCTGTGACAGAGACTCTGGCAGTGAGTACCAAAAACAGGATTTCCGAAATTCGGGTAAATATCACGAAAAACCCAAATTTTTAGTTTTTCTCGGATCTACGCTATTCTAGTGGTGAGAATTTTCGGACCAAAGGGTTTAAGTTACTCTGTGACGAGGCTACGCGTGGACACCCAAAATCTTGGCTTTTGTCAGGTTGAAAGATTAGAAATTTTCCTACTTGTATTATTTGAGCCTAGAATATATAATGGCTTGGAATATTCTTAGAGGCCACATAAATTCGATCCAAGAATTTTTTAGATTGAGTTTAGGAATTTTTAGGAAATTTAGGAAATTTTGGGACTATTTCGACAGTCAGGGCTGAATTCCGGAATTTGTTTCACATTTTTAGTTTAAAATTTGAGTTTTATTGACAGTCGGACAAAAATTACCAGAAATGTTTTAGTTGTTTTAGACTATATGGAAAGTCGCTAATTAGAATCATATGCTGTGAATGGCATTTGGGGCCCTATATTTTACAAATTTTAGTGTAGCACCAGTGTGCAAATTGTTTGGTTGTGTTGACGTGTGTGATCTAATACATCGAGTGTGTAGGCTAAAAGCAAAGGCGGGAAAGTTGTGGAACTGTGCTCAAGTTTAGCAAGCAAAGAGGTGAGTGTTCTAAACTCATTTTCCAAATACTAGTGTATTATTATTATTATTATAAACTGTTTTGCACTGGTATTTCATGGTTTTGAGTACAAACCATCTTTCAAGCAAGCAAGTAAGTAAATGGTTTTGAATAATTAAAACCATTTTTTGAAGCAAACGAAGCAAATGGTTTTGAGTTAAACCATTTTTGAAAATAAGTAAATGGTTTCTAAATTGTAAACCATCTTTGAAACAAAGTAAGTAAATGGTTTGAATAATTAAACCATTTTCAAGCAACTCAAACAGTGTTTTTAAATTGTAGTATTTTTCAAAAACAAGCAAGCAAGCAAGCAAGCAAAGAATGTTTGTGAAAAAACGAGGCCTTCCCTTCATTCTAAGCGAAAAGCCCAGGTCGAGGAGAATTGTCAAAATGCGTGCACGGTGGTGTTAGGATCTCATACATGCATTTTAGTTTTGCACGGTCGGCAAGCGTGGGACATACATCATGCATTTTAAAAGGAGACCGTGGCGTACAGGGTATATAAGGTTATGAGCTCTAACACATATGGTGATGGCGACCGAATTCGATTCACCATATTCAGGAAAAAAAAGGTGATGCGGACACAGGTCCTTCCAAACACATTCATGAGCTTCCGTGTTCGCAAGTCTGATAAGTAAAAATAGGCCTCCAGTGGTTGATGTTTTTATGAGCATAATATCACCGGTTTTGAAAAAATCGACCATTGGTTCCGGTCGCGAGCTTCAGGAGAGTTTAAAGCAAGCGGTTGAGCCAAGCTCGTTTAGATTTCAAAAGCGGTTGAGCCCGAGCTCCCGTGGGATTTTAAAGCAAGCGGTTGAGCAGGGCTCCGTTTATTTTGAAGAATCTTTGGTTGGGGCCCGAGGCTCCGTTTTATGAAAAAGTTTTGAGAAACTTTTAAAAACAAAGGTTTGTGAAAGTTTTAGAAACTTTTCAAACAAGATAAGAAAACAACAAAAGAAATTTAGAGAAGTTTTATAAACTTCTAAGCAAGCAAACAATAAGAGTTTTATAAGCTTTTAAGAAAAGCAAAGCAAGCAACCCAGTAAAGAAGAGTTTAGAAACTTTTAAAAGCGAAACAAGGCACAAAAAAGCAAACGCGAAGAAAGTTTTAGAAACTTGAAAAGCAAAGAAAGCTTCTGGAAGAATTGTAAAGAAAGTTTTACAGTTTGAGATGTTTCCGGAAAGAAAAACATTTTTATAAAACATACACTCAGGCTCGTTTAGCTCATTATTTGTATTTTAAAAACTATTTTCGAATTCTGAGGACCTCGGATGTTGGAGGCGGTCGGATTCTCGACATTTATATCGGTCACGGTAATTAAGAATATTGTGTAGATACTTTGAACTTGTATAATGGAGCATATGTATGTACATAAGTAGTTTGTGAGAATGTGTTAATTATCTTTGGTTGCCATATTTTGGATATAGTATAGAATTGGATGTATCTGAGGATTTGGGACATGTCCTATATGCAGCTGTTATGCTGCCGAAATTTTATAAAATCATAAGTTTAGAAAAGAAAAAATTTTATAGGAGGTTTTAGCAAGCAATACGGCTTCGCTTCACAGGAGTTTCTAGTCGTTAGAGGTACTTGGTGGGGATTTACGTGGTGTGAGCATACTTGCCTTGGAAGGGGTGGGGTGTGTCATAGCATGTGTTGAATGTGTGTGCCATTGCATTGCATAGGTGGGAGTAACCCCGATGGGGAAATTCAGCTGCGGGCTGCTTTCGCCAGTCGTGAGACTATATTTTTCGAATCTAGAAGACACACTTAGGGGATGATGGGACCTTGTGTCAGGGACCTTAGAGGCGAAGGAATGGCCAAATCGGCCTCATCTTGTATTTTTGTTCTTTGTAAAATTCTGGGCAAGAGACCCAGTTTTGTATAAATTGTAATTGAATACAATTGTAAATAAATCAATTTTGTATAAAATATACATTTTTTGTATGATGTGTAGGCCCAAGTGGCAAATTTTACCAATGTACGTGCCTCATGACGTGAGACCGCGTAGATTTCAGCGAGGTTGGCGGGGTGATCAACGGACCCCGGGTTTAGGGCGTCACATTGGCGGTTTACACACCAAGCAAGGGTTGTGTAGGTTCACGTGTGTATGGATTACACATACGGGTGTTAAGAGGGCATGCTGCGAACTTATGTGTCCCCCCGGATCATAAGGGTGGGTTAGAAATTGCCCTTAGTGGAATTCGCCCACAACAATAGTTATCGAGGCGGGTATCTGAATGGCACCATATGAGACATTGTGTGGGAGGCCATGTAGATCAGATTATGTTGGACCGGAGGTGGGAGAGAACCATCACTGGTCCTGATCGATTAGGAACACCTGCGAAGGTGGGCTTGTCTGACCGGCGTCTTCGTAGGCTCGGATCCGGTGAAGAGCTATGTCGATGTCTGACCTTGTCGACCCTTAGAGTTAAGGTTGATGATCGGCGTTTCCATGAAGGTGATTCTAAGGAGAATTGGTCGGGTTCGACAGCGTGGGAAGCTATTCTTAGAGATTCATAGGACCCCTTTTCGAGATGCTCGAGGGAGAGTGGCAGCGGTTGCGTCAGGTTGGCATTCAGCGAGAATGATGGGGTGTCCACGGGTATTTCACGTCTCCATGCTCGATTATACTCCGGATCCGGCTCATGTGGTGGATTGGGGCGAGATTGAGACCTGACACGGATGGGACCTTCGAGGAGGGACCAGTGTGCATTATTGATAGCCGTGATCGGGTCTTGCGACACAAGATCGTGGGGCTAGTGAGAGTGCTATGGCGGCACTGTGGAGTGGAGGAGTCAACATGGGAGCGCGAGGACATGATGCGGGCCACTTATCCCTTCTTGTTTAGGGATGAAGGTACGTGGTTTAGTCGTTTAAGATTTAAATGACTAGTTTACATGCATGGTAGAGTGCATATTGCATATGCATGTGTTTGATAAAGATCGTTTCGAATTTCGGGACGAAATTCCATTTTAGGAGGGGAGAATGTAAGACCCGAGAAATTCTAATTTCTAGAATAAGGGCAAAATCGTAATTTCAATTACAAAATTGTAATTTCGGTTAAAAATCCGTAATTAATTCTCTGGATCTCGGATGGCGAAGCAGTTGCAGATTGCGGTGTCTCCACGAGGAAATCTAGCCCGACGCGTAAAGTTTATTAATTTTCGAGACAATCGGGTCGGCCCACGTTTTTCGAGGCATCGGCGTTTCGGTCTTGAAGTAAAGCGATTTACCGATCGCGACGAAAGTCACATATAGCATGCTCATGTACCATAAGTGGTGTGAGTAGAAGAGCGATGAAAATGGACGGCGAGTAGTGCAGGAATATCAAATCACGAGAAAGAAGGACATAAGCATCATTTCGCCGTGTTTAAGTGACTAAAAGGCGAAGTAGTGTACATGACCATCTTCTCCATTTAAACTAAAAGAGAGAAAAACGTGAATTAGGAGGAAAGAGGTCAGTGGCTGCTTTGCAAGCGGAATGGGATTCTAGAGAGAAGGTCGACTTCTCTAGATTTATGTTTCATCCGACCGTCGGCGGTCTTCGGGACAAGAAGGAGAAACGTTCTACGCGGGGCAGGCTACGCGTGGACTCCGGGATCGGGAGTTTCTTCAAACTCCTTGAGGTACTTTTTCTCCCTACTTGGGTTTATTCCATTTTAAATGTTTTTACTAATGTTTCGGTTGGTTTAGGGGCGAGTGAGGCCGTTTGATCGATCGAACATGGGATAGAATTTGTGTGGAAATTTTTGGGATTTTCTTGGTTGGCGTGACCTTGAGAAATTTAGAGGGCTGTTGAGTGTTTTAATTCCAAAATATTTCTTTTATTAATCATGTATTGGTTTGATTGAAATGAAATTAGGCGTGGATTCTCAGTTCACTAAGTGAGCAGGTTGAGTTGTGATTTTTCGGGAATAGTAGCAGAGGTTTCACTATTCAGCTTGATGATCAAAATATATTTTGTGTGAAATATGTGTTTGGTCGAGTGGTTCAAATTGAATTACTTGTGATTGATCGTAGCCTAGTGAGCTAATTTTGATGTGATGAAATGTAATTACATAACATGATTGTGTGATTTGGATTATCTGGTATATTCATGTTTATATGTTGCATGTGATTAGGCTTTGTATTGGGCCCAGCACATATGCATTCCATATCTGCTTTGGGCATCCACAGAAGTTACTTAAGGAGATAGTGCATGAGATGAGTCACAGAGAAAAATGGTTCGGTGTAGTCTAAATTATAAAATATCGGAGGGTAGTCCAAACAAATAATATCAATCGTCGGACGGCCCCAATTGATATTCATCGGGTAGTCCACAAGCAGAGCAATATATCAACCGTCGGAGGCGGCCCGGTTGATATATATTCATCGGAGAAGGTAGTCTGAGCAAATAACCTGTCAAATGCGTCGGGCGGCCCAGATTGATATACATCGGAGGTTGTCCACTAATAAAATAATGAATTCTCATACAAGGCTTAGGCGAGTGTGGGGAGAATTCGGTGAGGACTCGGGATGCGAGTTAGTCATGTAGACATTCAAGTAGGATCATGCACAGCGAATGTGTGTTTAATTGGAACATTGCACTGCACTTAGGTGGTGAGTAGCCCACTTAAGTGATTCTCCTACTGAGCTTTAGCTCGCCGTCGTGGGATTTACTTTTTAAGGTACGGGGAGCGT